>CAJGYO010000163.1:0-105652 GCA_904845875.1 Miscanthus lutarioriparius
CTAAACTCTAAAATCAAGTAAACCACCTACCTAAATTTTTAAAATCGTTCGTTTTACCTCCATAAATGGTTATAAGCGGTTTTGTCTTTTTCTTTTTTTTTATTTCAGCTAAATTTTTGAAAAATTATAGTAAATTATAGAAAAATCATAAAATAGAAAATTCAATTTTGTTGGACTCCACATGAGTAGTTCTACACATTGGACATATAATATGGTATGCTAACATACAATAATTACTTCACTATAAAATTTTTACCACAATTAGACCATAGAAACTACAGCTATGATTTACTTATAGAAAAGCATAGATCTAAATCTACAACAAAAAAATTATACTAAAGCATACCATATTATATATTCTCTATGTAGATCTACTCATGTGGAGTCCAACAAAATTGGATTTTTTATTTTATGATTTTTCTGTGATTTACTATAATTTTTCATAGATTCAACCAGAATAAATAAAAAATAAAAAGACAAAACAACGTTTGAAAACCACTTATAACTGGTTAGAGAGGTAAAACAAATGGTTTTAAAAGTTCAGGGAGGTGGTTTATAGGGTTTTAGAGTTCAGGAAGTAAAAGCAAACTTTTGCAAAAATTGAGGGAGTTAATGTGGACTTTTTCCTCAGGTAAAATAGGAAACGAGCAGCCCGCGCTCATGACTGGGACCCAAGGGACACACAAGATATAATATAATGTAAGCTCAGTGAATTTATAAAGGAGATTCGTAGATAATTTTGTAGTACACGATAACAATTACTCCATCTGCTTCAAATTATATTTCGTTTGACTTTTTTTACCCTAAGTTTGACCATTTGTCTTATTCAAAAAAATTGTGCAAATATAGTCAAATTTAATAAGTCATTCTTGAAGAACTTTTGTTAATAAAACATGCTACAACAAAAGAAGTGATATTTTGTACAAATTTTTGAATAAGACGAGTGGTCAAACTTATGGTAAAAAAAAGTCAAATAAAATATAATTTGGAACGGATTTAGTACCTTGCAGATCTCTATTGGAGCTCCGAAGGTAACAACACTTTATGAAGAGTTTATAGAGTCCTTCTCTTGGAACAGATGAGAGACTGTATCACATCATGTCTTGTGCAGTCTCCCCTCTATAGGGAATGCCAAGGGCCACTGGCAAGATTACATACTACCACCATGGGCTCAACAACCAAATCCTAGGAGAATAGGAGGGAAAATCAGGCCCGCGTAGGGGGGATTGTTGACTTTTTCCTTTTATAGCAAGGCCAATAATAAAGCCAAGTGTCTGGTTATAAGTTAAGTTATAAAAGTCAAGTTATACAATAGTTGTCTCATATTTATCTATAAAAAATATTTTTTTATTATATGATACCATGTCTTACTTTCTCTTTCCTACTCCTCCTCACATACATTATTGTTTGAGCCCACAGATGCCTATACTTCCGTGCCTAGCTTAGTACATAGGAGCCAAGCTCTCTTCTCTCTCCTCTCTTCTCTCCTCCACATCAGCAAATATGCCTGACTAGTTTGGCTATAAGACTATTATTGTACTTGCTCTTAGTAGACTGCACTGCTCTAATTCAGCTTGTGGCATGTAGGGCCCATGTGATCAACTTCATGTGATCAACTTCATGCTCCATCTTTGCTATGAAGCCTCAAGGCCCAGACACCATGCATCGACATTTGGATTGTTACCCTTTAGGGGCTATGCCCCTCTTGTCGACCTTTTGGCACATCTTGCTACCTTTAGGGCTCGTTGGTCATCCTCTAAACAAAATTAAGGGTATCATAAAAATACCTTCCAGATAAATAGGGGGCAGTGATACTGAGAACCTCAACCCCAACAGTTGTGCTAGCTCGACCCGTCCTTTCGTGCTTTGTGGCGCTTCAGGCTACACAAGAGGCACATCGAGCCATGTTGGCATGGCTTGAGAAGTAGTCTTTGTCTTAGCACAAGCAAGACCCATGCATAACACTCGACAATAGTTGTCATTGCACTGAGATCTGGTCGTGGGCTTCACGTGTAATTTTTAGAGCATGTTGTAGACGAGAATATCCAGTTTACTAACATTTGTCTTTTCATAACTAACAAATGGTGACACATATTCCCTTCACAAAACACGTCTTTTGTGTTTGTCTGAAAGAACAATAGATGGGCTTTTTTCGTGCCATGCCAACCCAAACACTGACTCAATATATATGCAGGTGGTGCCATGCAATCCATCGTGTCGAAAAAAAAAGATCCTAGGCATGACATGACACTCGCGTCCATGCCGTGTCTTGGGCTATGAGAAAAGGTTATGTCCGCTAGCATTCCTAAAATAGCATGTCCTCGAGTCCTAGTTCAAACGTCGTCACTTATGTGTTTTTTTTTCTTTTTTGCTTGATGTCATACTTTTTTGTTTGCTCTCACTACCGTAGTAACATAATATAGGTTGATCCATCGTCATCTCATCATTGATAAACACAGAATCACATTTGTTGCTTGTGTCTAGATACAATTATTCATTTCATCGGTTTAGTCCTGTAGATACTCGGTCGTATGTACTCACACATGACACATAGAGTGTGTTTAGGTTAAGTCCTGCCAAACATTGCCTGGCCAGCTGCCCCAGCAACTGTTAAAAATTGATCACCTGGAGTAGTCCCGACGGATTCTTCAATCAGCAATCTAATCCACAGAGTTTTCTTTGTAAAATCATGGTGCCCACATCACTACAGGAAACTGGCTCTTTGCCGACTGCAATTTTCTTTGCCAACTGTTTTTTTTCGACACTCGGCAAATAGGTCCCTTTGCCAACTGGAATTTCCTGCAGTCGGCAAAGCAGGATTTGCCGAGTATCTGGCTTTGCCGATTGCGCGGTGCAGTTGGCAAAAAGAATTGCGATCGGCAAAAGCGAAGCCATAGTTGACGCCATCCACACCGTCACCTTTGCCGACTACCACTCCGTCGGCCGATCGGCAAAGCGCGAGCTTTTTATAAGCGCCATCCTCCACGGCGTTCGGCAAAGAATTTTTATTTTTTGATTTTCGATCCGATTTTTTGTGTTGCCTTGATCTGTAAGTACATGATATATTCCAAGTTTGGGATCATTTTGATTTATTTTGCTATATTAGTAGATTTTTCTGTTTCTTTGATTTTTTTAAGACTCGATTTGAACTGCAGTACATGAAATAATGGAATCCGTGATTTGAAAATGATATTCATGATGTTTGGAGTATGTTGAGGCCGTGTCAAAGGGCCTCGCGTGAAAATTCGACCGTGTTGGTGTCGGAACACGCCGAAAGCCATGCAGCGTGAAAAGTGTTTTTAAATTTTATAAAATCGAAGCGGAGTCCAAAAATGACGAAACTTGACGACGTGTCTTGTCATCGCATGAGGAGGTTGTGGTAAAAATTTGAGAAAGTTTTGAGCAAGTGGCGGCGTCGGGTGGCTAAAACACGGACATCTCCACATGTGATAGGCCCGCAGACACGGCCTCAACATACTCCAAACATCATGAATATCATTTTACGAATCGCCGGATTCCATTATTTCATGTACTGCAGTTCAAATCTGAGTCTGCTTAGGAAAAAATCAAAGAAAGTAAAAAAAATCAATGGAATATAGCAAAATAAATCAAAATGACCCCAAACTTGGAATATATCATGTACTTACATGTAGCAAGGCAGCAACACAAAAAAACTGGGATCGAAAATCGAAAAAAAATTAATTCTTTGCCGATCGCCATCGGTGGCGATTGGCAAAAAGCTTGCTGCTTCGCCAGGAGGATGGCAATCGGCAAAGAATTTCGAGAAAAAATCAAAAATAACCTTTCTTGAAATTGCCAGGAGGCGGGAAGCGATCGGCAAAGTATTTTAAAAAATTAAAAAAATAATTTTTGAAAAAAATAATATAGACCTTTTGTCATCGTCACATCTTTGGTGATCGGCAAAAGGAAAAAAAAAAAAAAAAAACGTCGCCTCTTATCCAGCTCGGCCATTTCTCCTCCCCAAAATCCCCACATCGCGCCACCCAGGCCACCCCCCGTCGGCCCGTCACCCGGCCGTGGCCGTGGCGCATCCCAGCCCCTCCCCTCCCGCCCCCTCCTCCCCTCTCTCCCTGGCCGTGGATCCCCTCCTCCTCCTCCCGTGGCCCTCTCCCCATGTGGCCTCCCTCCCGTGGCCCCCCCCATGTTGGTCCCCCCGGCGCCTTGGCGCCCCCCCCCCCTGGCTGGTCCACCCCCCCATGGTCCCTCCCCTGTGGTGGCGGCCCTCCCGTGTGTGCCTCCCTGGCTGGCCCCCCTGGCGCCCCACCCATGGCTGGTCCCTCCCGTGTGGCGGCCCCATGTGGCGCGTGTCCCCTCCCCGTGGCCCCCATGGTTGGTCCCTCCGTGGCGTGGCGCCCCATGTGGCCCCCCCCCCCAGCCCCAGCTGGTCCCTCGGCGTGGGCCCTCCCATGTGGCGCGTCCCCCCTGTGCCCCCTGGCTGGTCCCTCCACGGCGCTTGGCCGCCCCCCGTGTGCGTGCCTCCCCCCCCCCAGCTGGTCCCCTCCCCGTGGCGTCCCCCCCAGGCTGGCCTGGCCCCGGCCGCCCGCCTGGGCCATGAGCCCCTCCCTGGCGCTTGCCCTGATCCGGCCCGGCCCGGTGCGCCTGTAGCCCCGGCGTTGACTCGGCGTCGGCCGCCTGACCTGCGATCCGCCTTCGCCACCGCGCCGGCGCCGTCATTTGCCCGCCCGATCCGGCGTGCCCGTTCCGTCCGCCGTCCGTGTGTCCATCCGTCCGCCGTCCGCCGTCCAGCATCGCGCCATTGGCGCCCACCCGCCTGCGTCGCCGTCCTCGCCCTTGCGCCGTCCTCGCCTCGCCGTCCTCGCCGCTGCGCCGTCCTCGCCTCGCCCCCGCGCCGTCCCCGCTCTCGCCGTCCTCGCCGGCGCGCCTCGCTCCGTGACGCCGGTGGCGCCGTCCGTGACGACGAGGTAGTAGTACTACTAGTAGTAGTAGTTTACTTTGTTAATACCGCTTATATTCTTCGCATGGATTGGAAATACATTTGTGGTTGTCGGCCATCGTCGCGTGACATGTATATGTGTTTGTCGGCCATCGTGCGTCTTTTTCTTGCGTGTTTGGTAACCTTCCGTCTGAGGGAGGTCTTGTTAAAAATTTTCGTTCTCACTAATTGTTTTTCTTTTTTGGAGGGCTCCCATTGGAGGCTAGCCGGAAGAAACACGACTTAGCCCGCCCGCTAGCCTTTCTTCACCGGCACCTGTGGTATGACCCCTCTTTTCCGCCACATGTAGTCATAGGTCGCGTTACCCGTTAAGCGTCTCCGTCCAAAGCGGATACGGTTGGAAGTATGCGTTCTTCGCATATGTATAACCGTATCCGTTTCGGATTATCACGTTATTTGGACAGCAGAGATGCAGCTTGAGCGAGGTTAGCTCCATGTTACTGCTCCCATCCGAAAGTCGGAGTTTGGCGAGACCTCCCGTTGTTCTCTGGATACACACTCTCCCGGCCGGGCGTGTATCGGGAGAAACGGCGAGGAAAATCTTGTCGAAATCCGTCTCGGACGAGAGCGAGCATGAAGCTAACCTCATCTGCTGCGCATGCTCGGGTGGGATAGGACCTATCCTTCACCTATTAGATGGTAGGAAGCGTTGTAGATGCACTTGCTTTGGTTTTATCACATGTTAACATTGCCGCGCATGATGAGCATGGGTGACCGTGAGTGGATGTACTCGGGCCATGAAGTAAGAGCCACGAATGGATCGAGGGGACGACGAGTTCCTAGAGCATGCATTTGGCCCAGTTTGCTAAAGGGTCGATTCGGATGTCGTGTCCCCTGCAGAAAAGCGGGAACAAGAAGAAGAAAGTAAAGGCTCGGTGTTGAGAGATACATTCAAGCACGGGTTCGTTCCAAACTATACCCGTTAGGCGCCACCATGGTGAATACCATCCTATTAGGGACGAGGTGGTGCGACCCGTCCTCGAGGAGTATGATGGCGATCTTGGGATGGCGAACATGATGGCGAGACTTCCACGAAGCTTGCGGTTTGGCGAAGGAATGGATGTGGAGGAAGATCCGGAGCAAACCGCGAAAGGCCTTCTACGACATGATGGAGTCGACACGAAGCCCCTTCACGAGAAGACAAAGCTTACATGGCCGGATCTTAGTCTCACGCTGATAGGGTTGAAGTCATGTTGGGCATTAGTCGAGGCGGCCGATCTCGTGTTGAGCATTGTTGGGGCGCTTCCGGCAGATCATGTCTGTAAGACGAACACCTACGCTACGAAGCTCCTTCGTGCACTTAAGATGCCGTATGAGGGGATCCATGCTTGTCCGAAGGGTGCGCCCTGTTGGGGAGACCTCGAGGAAGCAAAACCCGTCCGAAGTCGCGATGCCTCTAGGTTCGTGTTGGTAGAAGGCTCGATGGCAAAGATGAAACAGTCTAAGGTCCCAGAGAAGGTCGTGATGGCACCTTCCTTTTCCTACCGAGGCCGCAACGGTGGCGATATATAGCGGAGGAGTCCACAGAAGCAGATGACGCGGCACAAGAATGGCAAAAGATACCATCATGACAAGATGGTACACCCGTGACGGTGATGCATGGAAGCACTTCGATAACTTATGCGAGTATAGTCGACGGGTTCGAACCCGTCTCTGGAGGTCCGGCCATCGATGATGTCGTATCCACCACACGCACACCTATCCACCGTATCCACCTCGCGTGGCCCTCTCTCCGACGTACTTTCGTGGCCGCCGTAGGCGCGGAGGGTGGCAAGACTGTATGGCGCCTCGATTTGGTCCAAGGGGTTTCGTGGGCAAACCACAGGGGGCTCTAGGGCGGAGCGGACGACGAGCAAGGGACGGCGCTGACGAGCTAGGTATTTGTCGATTTCATTATCATGTATCCACCAAATATCGTCGAAGTTGTTGTCATGTATTTCTTTTCTTCGTTATGGACCTAGACTTGTTATGTTGAACCAGTGTGATGGACGTCGACTTGTGGTGTCGGACGTGTTGGACTTCATGTGATGGTTGTAATGCACTTGTGTGGTTGTTATTGTGACATATATGTGAGATATATGTGATGTTGTGCGTTATTGTGATATATGTGGTGATGTTGGCGACAAATGTGATGAAATTGTGATATAAATGGTGCTACCGGTGCTTACGGTGAAATTGGATTATAATTTGTGATTTTGCAGGGTTTTGATGCGAGAAAACAGAAAACAAAAGCAAAAAAAAATTCCAGCTTTGCCGATTGTTTTGATCGTGCAAAGCTGGGAAAAAAACTCCAGACGAGTCTTTGCTTTGCAATGGGAGGCGATCGGCAAGAAAAGGTCAAACCTTTGCCGATTGCAACTCAGCGATCGTGCGAAAGAACATTCAAAAAAAAATATTTTCTTTCTTTCGATCGTTGAAGTTTGGCGGCGGTCGGCAAACAATTTTTGAAAAAAAAAATTTTGCCGACCAGCCGAGGAACCGGTGATCGGCAAAAGCCTGCCGTCATCGGTCGACGGCGCCGCGTGGCTATGCCATTGCTTTGGCGTGGCGGTTAGCAAAAGCTTCTGCATTGTGTGCTACGTGGCGGTCGGCAAATCCGCCTTTTGCCGACCCAGGCTTTGCCGACCGCTCTTGCCGAGCGCCCACGTGGCTTTGCGGTCGGCAAAGCCTTCTTCGGCCGACTGGGTTTATGCCTTTGCCGACCGGGGCAAGCGATTCGGCAAAGAGGCGTTCCTGTAGTGCATTGGATTGGAGTGGCCAGATCGCACTGTCACCCCAGCTTACTCACTAGCTCACCATGTGGCCTAGCTAAGCACGCTTTTTGGCCTTTAATCCGGCTCCGGTGCCGTGCCAAAAGCACAAATTAACCAACCGCACCAGGACACGCGCGCGTAGTAGGCCATAGATGAGAGTGGCAGAGAGATTCTTTGCCGGAGCGCCTGCGGTGTCGTCGTCCCTCCGTACGCTGGAGCTAGCACAGCTCCGACCCGTCGGCCAATCATGGGCATGCATGGCTGCCACCACGGCGCGTGGATGCATGCGTCGCCGGAGTTGGTGAGATTACTGCGGCGTGCTGGCGTGCGGCGTGCCATGTAGCAGGTGGCGCGCACTCGATCGATCGACGGTGGACGTGGATCGGCCGCCGGCGCGCGGCGACCATTATTGTAACGCTGCCGCGCGCCTTAAAAATGAACCGCGCGCGCGCTCTGGTCGGTTGCGTTGGGTACGTACGACGTACAGTGCGGGCGTGCATGCGTGGCTCGACCTTTTTCCCGCCTCCTCGTCGCCGGCCGATCGGCGCGTTAGCTGACCTACCACCAGCACCATGCGACGTACGTACCGAAGGCGATCGACCTCACCTCATGTGCTGTGCTGGCCTCGCTCGCTCACCGGCGACACTGCGTGCACAGACGCCGAGGCGGTGTAAAAATAGAAGCCATAGGTGGATACGTCCTTGCCTACATGACTTGTTGGATCGCAGTGTAACATGCGACCCTATATTTGTATTTGTATGTCAGTTTCCCGTGATGGTTCCATCCTAACCAAAACGTTTGTTTATATGTATGGATGTGTGAGAGAGGTGGTGACAAGATGTGAATTAGCTTAGTTAACTAGGGTGGTGGTGGTTGGACTCTCGATTAAGCAGCTAGCTTGACAGGACCGGGCACCGGTTTCAGCAGCCTGGCCGGGCTTAGGTGTTCCGGCAACTATGGAGTGAGAACAGATCGATCAACTAATTATGTCTTGGCATCTGTCTTGTGATTGTGTTTCACATTAGTCCTATGCAAATTCACTACTACAGAACGATTTGTAGCAACGTCTCTTTTTGTTTAGGGTCCGCCGCCCCTTCAAATGATTCCAAAACGAGCCGTCCCTACAAATGGCACTATTTGTAGGAGTGGCTCTATATCCAGCCGTCCTTACAAATCCAATTTATAGAGGTGGCTCAATACCAATTTGAATTTTTCCAAACGACCTCAAATAGAGAAATGATCAAAATAAAAGTTTTAGATCTCGAAAAGTTATAGAACTTGTTGTTTACAACTTTTTCATTTGAAATCATTTAGTGTTTTAAAATACTGTTATAAATTCATTTTTTAAATTGTTGAAGAACTCTGATTTCTCTTTTTAATCTCTGCCTAAAATTTATAACTAGTCTTTCTTTCTCATACTAACTTTAAATTTAATGATTTTTTTCTATAATTTTCTAAAATAATGTTCTATCAATTTATTATGTTCTTACAGCTATTATTTTTGTCATCTTTTCATGTGACTGTGTTTTAACAATTTGAATTTTGAAATTCAAAAAATGGCAACTTCAAACGCCATTTTGAAATATTAAATGATTTCAGCTGAAAATGTTATGAACATAAAAGTTGTAGACCTGATCAAGATGTACAATTTTTATTTTGGTCATTTCTTCATCTGACAAAGTGGTAGTAACATTGTTCACAAATTTTACATATCTCTTATAGTTTCACTACCACTATGATAGACGAATAAATGACCAAAATAAAAGTTGTAGATCTTAGAAAGTTATAGAACTTTGTTGTTGACAACTTTTTCATTTGAATTCATTTTGTTAAGGAAAACTACATTTGAATTTCTTAAATTTAAAATTTAATTTTTTTTAAATGACCTCAGATGGAGAAATAACCTAAATGAAAGTTGTCGTTCCCAAAAAGTTATACAACTTTATAGTTGATAACGTTTTCATTTAAATTCATTTTGTAAAGGAAAACTACGTTTACATTTCTTAAATTTAAAATTTGAATTTTTTAAATGACCTCGGATAGACAAACAACAAAAGCGAAAGTTGCAGATCTCAAAGAGTTATGCAACTTTGTAGTTGACAATTTTTTGATTTTGAAATCATCTTGCCAAGGAAAACTACATTTGAATTTCTTAATTTTGAAATTCAGATTTTTAAACGACCTTGGATGGACAAACAACAAAAAAGAAAGTTATAGATCTTAAAAAGTTATACAACTTTGTAGTTGAGAACTTTTTGATTTGAATTTATTTAGGGTCTCAAAGACTCAATTTAAACTTGGTTGATGACAATATGAGGGAAAAGAAAATCCAATATAGACACAAATGAGTGTGAGGTTGAAAGGGACCGTGACGCCTAAGAGGGGGGTGAATTAGGCAACTTAAAACTTCAACTCTAAACTATGGCATCTTTTTCTACCCTTAGCAAAACCTATGCAAAAAATAAACTATCTAAATGTGCAACTATGATTTTGCTAGTATGTTGCTATCTCTACCGCAAAAGGAGTTATGCAACCTAGGTTTCAAACCTATCAACTAGCCTCTCACTAAGCTAGGAATGTAAAGCACACACAAAGATTATAATGTAAATGCGGTAGCTAAAGAGTAAGGTAGAGATATACAAACTCCCGTCGACGACTTCGGTATTTTTACCGAGGTATCGAAAAGCGCGCAAGCTTCTCCCTAGTCCTCATTGGAGCCTCTCATGAGGAATCCCTCACAAGGGCCAAGCTCCCGGTCAAGTAACTCCGTGGATAGCCTCGGGCCTTCTCCACACACAAGTAGGTCTCCGACGTGCCTTCCGACAAGCCTCTCCCGGATGCTCCCCGTCGTCTTCACTATCAAGCTTCCGGCCGAAACACCGCGGGCCTTGTTCCCTTCGGTACACGGTGGCGGTCACACCACAAACATGGTTGGTGTGATCTCGCAAGACTACAAGCCCCTCCGATGTACAACAATGGTGCGCGCAAGCACCGAGTGATAAGATGTTTGCAAACCTCACTAAACACTAGGCCCAAACCTAGAGCAAGCACATAAGCGGTGGTCTAATCAACTTAAGCACTTCGCAAAGCACCTACGCTAATCACCTAATGAATCACTAAGCACTATGCAAGTGGAGATCACTAAAATGGTATATCAACACCCTTGGTATGTTTCCTCAGCTCTCCACATCTCAAATAGCCGGTTGGGGAATCTATTTATAAGCCCCATGGAGAAAGTAGCCGTTGGGGACGAAACCCAGCTTTCTGCTACTGACCGGACACTGCTGTCGTCCTGACCGGATGCATCCGGTCATCCCGACCGTTAGAGCGAGCGCGTTGATCGAACTTTGGGCCAAGTCCGGTCATCATCGATCGGACACGTCCGGCCGTGCTGGCGCCTCTCTGGAACCTTTCTAGACTCGATCGGACGCCACTGCCTGGCGCGTCCGGTCGTCCATAGCCGCTGCGTCTGGTCACGCTGAATTATTGCCGCGATGATGAACAGTGAAGTCCATGCGTCCGGTCGCTACCTAGCTCAGCGTCTGGTCGCTGCTGCTGATGCCTGCTGTTGCCGAGCAATTGATCGAATGCATCCGGTCCCTATATGGGCCGCGTCCGGTCACCTCTGCCGAGCTCGTGTCTTCGCGATCTTGCGTCCGGCTTGGTTCCCATCTTTGTGCTTATACTATGCTTGATATCTTGGATCTTCTCTTATACTTCTAGGGTCTTGCTTATGGTGTTGATCGTGGGATCATCATGTCGCCTTCGTCCAAGTCATATCTTGCACCCTATTGAACTACAAAACAATTACTTGCAAATTCATTATTCTAATTTGGTTGTGTTGGTCATCAAACACCAAAATCCAAAGTAAATGGGCCTAGGGTCTATTTTCCTTACAATCTCCCCTTTTTTGATGATTGATGACAATACGACCAAAGCAAGCAAATAATAAAAATTTTAGAATTTAAAAACTATTTACTTGCTAGGATGCAATGCAAAGGGCAAGGTTATATGATGCTAAAAGATACCACATGTAAACATCTTTGGAAACTTATCTTGCCCTTGCAAATGTCCCCATGTGGCATTATGGATTTAAGTCTTCTCCTAACTTCATAATCCACTATCCTCCCTTTCTCGAACCATTATCACTTGTAAATTATTACCATTACCACTTGTAAATTATTACCATTACCACTTGTAAATTATTATGATCGAGCTTGCTTTTGGTCCTACAAATTCTCCCCCTTTGGAATTAAACACCGAAAAGAAAGACATTAGTAGCACAAGGGTGGGTCAAACTTTGTGATCATTTGTATGTGAAGTGGAATAGGTCACCAAATTTGACTCTCACATTACATAGACTAAACTCCCCCTAAATATATGCATACATATGATGGAGAATGTAGTTTATGCATAATTTGCAAATTAATGCTCAAAGGAGTTTAATCTATAAAATGTATGAAGAAAGCATATAAATACCAAAATGAAATCAACATGATGATATCGGTTTAGAAATACCACATGTGGAAACCAATTTGATTTATACCACTTGCAATAGGTGGTGGATATTTGAAGTATGATGCTTAACTCCGGGGACTCCATTTTTCTTGCAATGAGACTACTACACACATGATAAGCTTCAAAAGGTGTTAGTCTCAAAGCATGCAACTTGTAGAGTAACCTCCCCCTAAGTTTGTGCACACAAGTATGGAATACTTGTAGAAGATATGCACATTGATTTTAGAATAAAAAATACCACTTGAAAGATGACATCATATGAATGTGAGAATCATTTTTTAAAGGTGATATTCAGGAGAAATTATCTATAATTTAGACTTTGGCACATATTAGATGAACAATTATAAAACAAGCTATGTGCCATGCTCCTAAACAATTTAAACCATGTAGGTTTGCTCCAAGGGTTAAGAGTGAAACGGAGCAACCCTACCATAAGATATACCTAGTGTATGCATGACAAAGGATTTAAGCATGCAAATGCAAATCTAGGCATGAAAAGGAACTAGATGCTAATTGAAATTGCAAGAAATTAAATCTAGTTACCTAACATGGGAAGGGGAATTTAGGTCCATAGTGTTCACTAACCCACTTGGCAATTGACATGATCCAATGTGATGCACCCCATGAAATGCATCCATACTTTGCCAAGTCTCCAAATTCCCCAAAGTCCATCGAACTTCTCACTTCCCTTTCGGGATCCAAACCTTCTTGGTGCTCTTCATGTTGGAAATGATCGTCTTTGGCACCCAAATGCGTTTGGCCCCATTGTTGGCTTGCTTGTTCACCTTGATGGCCACCACCATGTTATTTTTCTTCTTCTTCAAGAGATAAGGTGTGGAGACCTTTTTGTCCACCTTGTTGGTGTAGGTGTTGGAGAGCTTGCTTGTTTCCATTTTGTTTTTCTCTTTCTTCTTAGCTCCTCCCCCATTCTTCACTTTGCACTCATAGGACTTGTGGCCTTCCTTGTGGCATACGTAGCAAACCACGGTTTGTCCTTCATCAAGCTTCTTCACTCCCTTGATGGTGTTATCTTGATGAAGTTGGGCATGCTCCGTCTTGCCTTTCACTTGAGTCAAGTCCTTGGTGAGGCGAGCCACTTCTTGCTTGAGTTGCTCATTCTCCATTGTGACCTTTTGTGTGCATGTTTCTACAACAACTTTCTCAATACAAACTTGGTTGCATAAGGGTGAGTCTAAACATAAATCATTACAAGAAGTAGAGGCATCCTTTTTAGGCATGTCAAAAATTGAACCTTTCGTTTTAGGTGCCTCGGTGGGAGTTGTATCAACGGCTTCAAGATTAGCAACTTTATTAGTTAGCTCATCACATTGTTTGCACATGGTTTCCATTTTAGCGAGCAAACTTTTATAATCATCTTGTGAGCTAGCTAACTTTTCCTTTAATTTTTCATTTTTCTTTATAAGTTGCTCATCATTGATTGTGCAATTATTTGTGTTTGCACTTGTCTCAAGTTGCTCAATTTTAGTAGATAGATCCATATTAAGATTGGTAAAAATTTCATTTTGTTCAAGCAAAGTAGCATAAGCTTGTTGTGAGCTATCTAGTTTTTCTTTTAAATTTTCAAGCTTCTTTTGTTGACTAGTGCAAACTTTAGCAAAGTTAAGATTTTGTTGCACAATTTCATTATAAGAAGGTAGCTCATCATCACTATCACTATCATTGTCACTATCACTAGGGATAGGCTTTTTGTTACCTCATGCCATAAGGCACACACGTAAGGTGCTTGATGATGAGTGCTTGTGCCTGCGCCTCTTGTGGTGGTCTTCTTCTTTGCTTGAAGAATCGTCCCATGACCTTATTGATGTGAGGGCTTTGTCCTTGCATGTCTTCTTCTTTGTCTTGGGTGTGGTCTTGTTTGGACAAACTTCCACAAAGTGCCCCAACTCGCCGCATCCATAGCATCCTTTCTTTCTTTACTCATTTCTTTGATTGGTGAAGATGAAATCTTAAATTTGGATGGGCACACCCTTGACATTGAGTTTTTAGATCATATTCTCCACCTTGTTGATAAGCTTGATGGATTCTTCATCAAGGTCAGAGGTGGAGGAGCAAGATTGATCATCATCACTTGATTCTTCATCGTCATCATCCTCATCTTCTTCTTCATCTTCACTTGAGGAGCTTGAGCTTGTCTCAACTTTCTTGTCCTTCATCTTATTTTTCTCACTACATGTGAGAGCTTTGCCTTTGCTTGATGAAGAGGCTTCTTCTTGACCCATCTTGCGTGACATTTCAAATGCCACTATCTTGCCAATGACTATGGCCGGGGTCATGGTGCTCAAGTCCTCCATGTTGTGAAGGATGGTGATAATGCTTGCATATTTCTTTTGTGGTAGCACGGAGATGATCTTCCTCACGATGTCTGCATCATCTAGCTTAGTTAATCCTATTGAATGGAGCTCATTGATAATTAGATTGAAACGAGAATACATATCACGAACAAGCTCATCATCATTCATTTCAAAGGAATCATAATTTTGTTTAGCTAGACAATGTTTTTGCTCACGAACATTAGTTGTGCCGTCATGGAGCTCTTGGAGTTTTAACCAAATTTCATGTGTCGTATTTAAAGGTGAACACTTGGTTAAACACATCCATGCTAAAAGATTCAAATAAGCAATTCTTAACTCTAGCATTGAAATAAATTTCTTTTTCTTCACTCTTTGTGGGTTTATCGGGATTCTTAATGGGTTTCATCCCGTCACGAGCGACTCTCAAAACACTAAAATCAACCGCCTCAAGGTAACAAGCCATTCTAGCTTTATAGTTGGAGAAGTTAGTGCTGTCAAAGTGCGGAGGCCTAGAGGTATCCATCCCAACTACTCTAAATAGCGTCGGCTCAACGGCGGTGAAGCCAAAGGTCCAAATTGAGCCAACTGGCTCTGATACCAATTGAAAGGGACCATGACGTCTAAGAGGAGGGTGAATTAGGTAACTTAAAACTCTAACTCTAAACTATAGTCTCTTTTTCTACCCTTAGCAAAACCTATGCAAAAGATAAACTATCTAAATGTGCAACTATGACTTTGCTAGTATGTTGCTATCTCTACCGCAAAAGGAGTTATGCAACCTAGGTTCCAAACCTATCAACTAGCCTCACACTAAGCTAGGAAAGTAAAGCACACACCAAGATTGCAATGTAAATGCGGAAGCTAAATAGTAAGGTAGAGATATGCAAACTCCCGTCGATGACTCTGGTATTTTTACCGAGGTATCGAGAAGCGTGCAAGATTCCCCCTAGTCCTCGTTGGAGCCGTTAGGGACGAAACTCAGCTTTTTACTACTAACCAGACGCTACTGTCGTCCTGACCGGACGCGTCGGGTTGTCCCGACCGTTAGAGCGCGTGCGTTGATCGGACTCTGGGCTGAGTCTGGTCATCATCGATCGGATGCGTCCGGTCACGCTGGCACCGCTCTAGAACCTTTCTGGACTCGATCGGATGCCACTGCCTGGCGCGTCCGACCATCCACAGCCGCTGCATCTGGTTATGCTGAATTATTGCCGCGATGATGAACAGTGAAGTCTGTGCGTCCGGCCACTACCTCGCTCAGCGTCTAGTCGCTGCTGCTAATGCCTGATGTTGTCGAGCAACTGATCGGACGCGTCCGGTTCCTATAAGGGCCGTGTCCGATCACCTTTGCCGAGCTTCTTTCTTCGCGATCTTGCGTCCGGCTTGGTTCCCATCTTTGTGCTTGGACTATGCTTGATATCTTGTGTCTTCTCTTGTGCTTCTAGGATCTTGCTTATGGTGTTGATCGTGGGATCATCATGTCACATTTGTCCAAGTCATGTCTTGCACCCTATTGAACTACAAAACAATTACTTGCAAATTCATTAGTCCAATTTGGTTGTGTTGGTCAACAAACACCAAAATCCAAAGTAAGTGGACCTAGGGTCCATTTTCCTTACAGAGGTGCAGTGGTTAAAGGAGTACCGCGCTACGGGGAGGTCATAGGTTTGAAATCCGTGACTTGCTATTTTTCGGGCAGGTGACTGCCGATGGGGGCCTCCCCGGATTAAAAAATTGCTATTTTTTGGCCTGATTAAGTTATTTTTGGAAAATAGAGCAGCCGCTCTTGGCCAACTATTGGTATTTATTAACGTGTCACTTGTTTTAAGTAGCCACCTATTATAAACATATATCTCCTAACATTACTTCACTAGGTTGTCATCCCTAGTGATGATGCCAGAGATGCTTGTTGGTACTACATAGCATTACTACTAGAATAATACTAAGCAGTTTTTTATCATTTTATGTGACTAGAAAGAATATATATATATAATTATATAAATGAAAAGGATCTGTAAGTGCATAGATAATATACCATTGTAGCACTTTAACCGAGAGTATTTCAGGTATCGTTATTTATATTTTTACCACAGGGAAGGTCTAGCATGGACATGTATTGATAACTTATACTATTGATGGAGAAGTAAACCATAACAAATATTCTACTCATAATAGGAGTAAGTCATAGGATAAGATATATATATGATAAGTATTGATCAATGATAATGATAAATCACTCAGAGTACTTCTTTCTATGGCATTAGCATGGACAGGTAGAATATTAGAGGAATAATTCCTAAGTCATTCTTTATTATAAGTCAAAGCATACATTGATTAGTGCAATTATACCTAATAATCATTGCTAAGACCATCGTCATATCTACACATAACGGATATTACTAAGGAAGATTAAGAACAACGCTTGTTCTTCCTTCGTAACCAGACCCTATGTGCGCCTATATTCGGGGAGTGGACTATAAGGGACTCAATGGGAGTGTCACATCCGTGATCTACCACATGACCCAGGATATACGGTGTATCAGTAGGTAAACAACGTATAAGCACCACGCTTACACAATGTCGACCACTCACCCATGATACCTTAGAGTGAGCGTTATACGAACCTATGCATGAACATAATGATAATCCAACTATAATAAGCATATAATCAAAGTAGACGATGAATATTATCACGAAGAACATAAATAAGATAAATACTAATATTATCATAACAATTGTAACTAGCATATAAAAGTAATGGAGATACAAAAGAGAGGGAAAACAAAGATTACACCAAACCACACTCTTGACACGATCGAGAATCCAAGCGAAGCCTGCTTGCCTCCCTCTAGACCTAGCCTAACTAGGTATGCCCTAGAATATGATGGAGCTCTGAGAATGATTAAGGTTTTTGTCCTCTCATATGACTTGATGACTGGGGTTATATGCCTAGGGGTGGCAGGGGATGATATATATAGGTCGGAGTGTCAAACATGAGCCCTTGGATCAAATCAACTTAAAGGACGGTGTAGATGCATCCTAGGAGGCAGTGGAGAACCGACATAACAATGGAGGGCTGACATGTGGGCCCCATGGGCCGACCGGCCTGCAGGTGGGGCCGACCTACGGCGCCTCGCCCTCTGCTTTGGTGTAGAGTCCTCTTGAGTCTTCTAGAGTCTTCTAGGGTTGGTTTCATTGTGGATAAGCATGATTAAGTCTGACATCTAGGTCCACCTTGATGGGTTTCTGAATAAACCCTGCATAAAATACATATTCACCAAAACTCGTGGAATTTATTAATTTAAACCCCTATAACTTTGTTGGTGATTATATTTATGCCCTTATATATGTTATATTGACGGTTTATAATGGTTGTTAACTACCGTCAACAAACTCCACCAAGCTTAACCTTTGCTAGTCCCTTAGCAAAGCTAAACTCATTAAATGGATCAAGAGTTGCGTCGATGCTTTCACTCCTCAAAAGTACACATGCATTCAAACAAGAATTCTTCTCCGGATTAGAATAAACCGATCTGACTTTCCAAACTTACCCATATTACCTTCAACCATGTGGCTTCTCAGTCTTCACTTGGGTCTTGAGCAATTAAAAGACAGAATGATCAAGTCAAGCATTATGTCTCAAGTTTTTTGTTCTACCATTATTCTAGAGTTTTTATAGATTTTCAAAATAAAACTCAGAGCTTTCTTTATATGACACTCTCAAGTCTCTCAATATATGTGGTATTTGTGGATCCTCACCAAGGCAATAGTGGTGTTATGCCTTTCTCTTCCTACAACTAAGGCTTATGTGGAGCTCATAGGAATGAAAAAAACAGAAAAGAGCAAACTTGCAATACATATATTGTAAAGTCAAACCTCGGATCCAAAGAGAGTTGAGTCATACAATCAAATCAAGATGTGCATGTGTGTGGATGTATATGGTGGCTAACCTAATTCTACTATGCTCCTTAAAAACATATCTCTCCTTTTTAACTTGGAAATAACTTTGCAAGAAAACATGGGCTATCATATTCATCCTTTCTTCTTCTTTTTTCAGGCAGGCATCTGAGTACCCATTGTTTTAAATATCTCGGACACTTGTCCATTTTTTTTCATCTCTTCTTTTTTTATGAATAACTTTTGCATAGCCCCATGCTTGTTTTCTACAAATTTTTTTTGAGAGATAGCAACAAGAATTTGGAGCATTTATTTGATGGATATCCTATCAAGATTATTTTTGGTGTTTTCTGCCAGTGTAGGAGTAAAACATTTTTGAGTGGATCTAGATGGAATGGCATATTGTTGCGCCTACCCCCAGTGTAGGAGTAGTGCATATTTGGATGGTGTGTGTACGTGATCTTGATTTTAAGAGCATGACAAACCTCTCATAAGGATCAACAAAGCTTAACTGAACTCAATGCAATACAAGCAGCTTATATGTGGAAGTTTTCCTAATCTAAATATTATATATGGCTCTGGTAGAAATTCAAGCTTTGTCATATAGGAGCTCATCATGTAGGATTTTTATGTTTTTCAAAAGATAAATCTCCAGAATTTTAGTATCACTTGGAACAAGATAAACAGTAGCTCAGACCTTCTCATATCATATCCGTCAATTACGTAGACTTAGATCAAGCATATGCTACCCACGAGTTTCAAGTTCAGAGTAAATTCTTATATCAAAACAGTCGTATCCAAAACTCGGGAGAATTCAAGACAGAAAACTAGGTAGTTGAAAGGAATTACAATAGAGTAACTATTCATCATTTCTATTGCAAGAGCTTATCCTCAGAATCCTTTTTATTTATTCAGCTCTTAAAAACAGAAAACTAGACACACACTTTTTATTTTGTTTTCATTTTTTTAGATCACACCTTACTAATATATATATATATATACATATAAGACAAAGATAAATTTTTATTTTGCTTTTAGTTCGTTATGCATCTTTTTATTTCATTATGTAACTATATAGCAAACTTAAAAATAGCAAATAGAAAGAAATACTTAGCTAGATACATGGGGGATACTCCTCCCCAAGCTAGATGTTGTCGTGGTCTTTCTTAGATTAAGTCTACTAGCAGAAGTCTTTCTCATCCATCCAGAAGTTGGGTTTCTCGTGTAGCGACAGTTCGGGAAAATATACTTCGGATGAATGGCTTTACTCTTGATCATCCTGCAAAATACTCCAACAAGCACATCAAAACTCATGGCATAGATTAGGATAAGGGGTTAGCGGTCAGCCATTCAAAGATTTGTTATTCTTGTGGGTTTAGACAGATTTCCTAATTGACAAAGTTCTAGCAGGATGTCTATTTAATATTTTTAGATTTTCTTATTTATATAATGCAGAAAGAAAATATGCATGCATGATATATATATTTTATTTATTTTATGCCACCACAGTGAATATTCCCATGGATGTTTACACACCATAGATTTATTCACATGGGGCTTAGGTTTCATGATGCAATGATGAAATGTAGTCATGAAACTTTTTATTTTTCTTTTATGAGTGCAAGACAAATGTAGAAAAGTAAATATGCTAAAGTGAAAAGTAATTCATGCAATGCTAGGAAGTAAATATGGATAACTACCGATGTTACCTCATGGCCAGGGTTCAGATTTTTAAGTCCTCCGGACAGGACTTGGCTAGAGAAAAGTCCTTCACTCTTCAGGTGCTTCATCCGGTCTCAACAATGGAGACCCAGATGGCTGCACATCTTGTGACGGTGTCTCCGATGGTGATGTCACCTTCTCTTTCCATACCTGCTTGGTCTATGGGCTTGACTTAGGCAGAGTAGGTTAATCTTTCACAACTTCTTTAGGTTCTTCATCTTCCTCCTAACTTTTCTTTAGGGATTGATTCTTTTGCTTTTAGGATGATCAATGTCTCCTCCTAGAGTGGGACTTCTTCGGCTGATCATAAGTGGTATAACTATTAAAATAATAGCGTACCTTCTCTCCAGGGAATTAGAAGTGGACTTGTCCAGATTCGACGTAGATGATCGTGTTGGTGGTGTTGAGAAACGGTCTTCCAAGGATGATGGGCATATCATCTTCTTCTTCACCCATGTCTAGAACCATGAAATCGGCAGGGGCAAACTGATCGTGTATTCTTACCATAACATCTTTCGCTATTCCCTCCAAAAATCGGATCGATTGGTCCACCATCTATAATTGCATATATGTAGGGAACAAAGGTTCATCACCGAATAAATATTCATATATTAACTTGGATATTATGTTAACACCCAATCAAATGTTGTAGAAGGTCTTGTGAAATATCCTTTATCCAATGGTACACTCGATCATGGGTACACCAGGGTCATCCTTCTTAGCAAGGAATGGTGAAGCGAGGAGGTGGTTGTACTCTGATCGAAGTGTGTTGATCATGTTAACTAATTCTTCTTGAGGCTGACTGGCCTTGTTCTTCATCCTTCTCCTGATGTTCTTCTTCTTGGTCACTGTTATCTCTTTGGGTAGGTACGGCGTCTGTGGATGTCCAGGAGATTGCAAGATGCGGTTCTTGAAAGAAAACTTCTTCTTTCTATCCTTGATTGTGAAACAGATCTTGGCACTATCCGCGTAGATGATGGCTTTTGTGATGCTTAGGAAAGGTCAGCCCAAAATAATGGGTGCCCTTACATCTCCACCTGTTTTCAAAACCACAAAGTCTACGGGAACATATGATTGTCCCACATGAACAATGACATCTTTAAGAACTCCCTTGGGGTAGCAGAGTGACTGATCTACAAGCTACAAACACATATTTATGTATAATAAAGTATCTCCATTAATTTGATCATAAATTACCTGAGGCATGATGTTGACACTTGCTCCGAAGTCACAGACAACTTCTTGGGAAATGTGAGGTTTAATGGTGATGGGAATGACAGGTCTCCCTAGATCACTCTTCTTTTCTGGCAAGGTATAATCTATCCACCTTCCCATTGATGGTTGTATACAGTAATATGCTGCATTGTGAATATCAACAAGATTTGCAGTTTCTATATCTTCTAGTTGCCCTAGAATCTTACCTTTGTCAGGCGAAGGAACAACAGTTGCCAGCTGAGCTATTTGTGATTCTACCATTTTATTAAAGCTATGGTGGTTCTTAATGACAGAAGCAAAGCTATCCATTCTATTATTTATGTTCTCTAGAATTTTATCATTGGTAGCCACCTTTCTAGATAATCCCTCCATAAGTTTAGATTGGCCAGCAATTAATTCTCTCAAGGGTGGTTGATTGAAATTATTAAAATTATTACCTTGATAGTTACCTTGGTAGTTCGGTCTTTGTTGCTGATTCCATCCTTGATTCTGCTGAGGACGAAAGTAGTTGGTGTTGTTGACAAAGTTCATATTCTCATGGGTTTCAGGACAGTTGCTCCCTGAATGCCCAGTGTTTCCACACACTTCACACGTCATGCGAGAATCATGAATATGCATGACTTCTTGCTTTTCATTGGCTCGGTCTTTGAGCTTCTTCATCAGCAGGTCCATCTTGGCAGACCGCATGTCTACCTCCTTGAGTTGATGCATACCTCCACCTCTCTTGTGGGTTTGAAGACGTTCTTCATTTGAGCCATGGTTGGAGGCCATCTTCTCCACGAGAGTTGTTGCAGCTAGGAGTGTAAGTGGCAGGAACGCTCCTCCAACAGCAGCATCCATAGTCTCATGGGTACTGTTGGTCAACCCGTGGTAGAAAGTCTGCATGAGTAGCCAATTCTCCATCCCATGATGAGGATATTCTGATATGTAGTCTTGAAAGCGTTCCCATGCCTCAGGGACAGATTCATCATGTTGCTGCTGAAAACTTGAAATTCTCCCACACAGAGCATTGGTCTTGCCTGTGGGAAAGAACTTTGCTAGGAAGGCAGTGAAGCAGTTATCCCATGTAGTATTTCAATCTTTGTTGGCATAGAACCATTTCTTTGCCTTCCCCAAGAGTGAGAATGGGAAGAGGCGAAGTAATATGGCATCTTGGGTTACTCCTTTGATAGTGAAAGTGCTACAGATCTCCAGGAAGTGTTGGAGATGTGCACTCGCATCTTTATGTGCCTTTCCACAAAACTAGCTTGCTGGCACCATATTGATGAGGGATGGCTTGAGCTCGAATCTATTATCAACAACATTAACTGTTGGTCCAGTATGGATGTTGGCCGTAGTTGGAGCAGAGAATTCACGGAGAATCCTGTTAGCCATAGCTTCAAATTCAGGTGTTAAGCTTCGTCTTTTATGGTTATCTTCTGACTTTAAAGCTAGAACTTTCTTAAGTTTAGCTCTAGTCCTTCTGATCAATGCTTCTGGATCTTCAACGTAGTTTGTTGGAAGGTCAAAACTGGTCATACATTACCCTGCATAAGATACATAAGTAGACAATACAAGGGTAAACCTGTTTGAGTAGAGGTCAATAGTTATCTTCGATCACATCAATAAGTATAAGTTTCTCAATACTTCCTTTGCCTATTTACCTTTCCCGGTAATGGCACCAAAAATGCGTGTTGGTATTTATTAACATGTCACTTGTTTTAAGTAGCCACTTATTATAAACCTATATCTCCTAACACTACTTTACTAGGTTGTCATCCCTAGTGATGATGCCAGAGATGTTTGTTGGTACTACATAGCATTACTATTAGAATAATACTAAGCAGTTTTTTATCATTTTATGAGACTAGAAAGAATATATATATAATTATATAAATGAAAAGGAACTGCAAGCGCACAGATAATATACTATTATAGCACTTTACCCGAGAGTATTTCAAGTATCATTATTTATATTTTTACCACAGGGAAGGTCTAGCATGGACATGTATTGATAACTTATACTATTGATAGAGAAGTAAACCATAACCAATATTCTACTCAAAACAGGAGTAAGTCATAGGATAAGATATATATATATATATATATATATATATATATATATATATATATATATATGATAAATATTGATCAATGATAATGATAAATCACTCAGAGTACTCCTTTCTATGGCATTAGCATGGTCAGGTAGAGTATTAGAGGAATAATTCCTAAGTCATTCTTTATTACAAGTCAAAGTATACATTGATTAGTGCAATTGTACCTAGTAATCATTGCTAAGACCATCGTCATATCTACACATAAGGGATATTACTAAGGAAGATTAAGAACAGAGCTTGTTCTTACTTCGTAACCGGAGCCTACATGCGCCTATATTTGGGGAGTGGACTACAAAGGACTCAACGGGAGTGTCACATCCGCGATCTACCACATGACCCAAAATATAGGGTGTATCCTATATAAACAACGTATAAGCACCACGCTTACACAATGTCAACCACTCACCCATGGTACCTTAGAGTGAGCGCTATATGAACTTATGCATGAACATGATGATAATCCAACTATACTAAGCATATAATCAAAGTAGACGATGAATATTATAATGAAGAACATAAATAAGATGAATACTAATATTGTCATAACAATTGTAACTAGCATATAAAAGTAATGGAGATATAAAAGACAGGGGGTACAAAGATTATACTAAACCACGCTCTTGACATGATCGGAAATCCAAGCGAAGCCTGCTTGCCTCCCTCTAGACCTAGCCTAACTAGGTATGCCCTAGAATATGATGGAGCTCTAAGGATGATTAGGGTTTCTGTCTTCTCAAATGACTTGATGACTAGGGTTATATGCCTGGGGAGGTGGTAGGGGCTATCATATATAGGCCAGAGCGTCCAACGTGAGCCATACTATAGGGCATTTCATTTCACCGGTCATAGGTGTGTAGAGAAGTTTATGACCGAGTTTAGGATAGACGGTCGTACTATCAAGAGGGGCAAACTTATTTGCATATCGATCATCTAGTGCCACTTGAGCGATCTAACTTTGCGATGTTGTTAGGATCGAGTGGCATGGTGAATTGAGTGGTTAACTCCTTAAAAATGATTGTGAAAATGCTTACACACATACACATAGTGGTATACACTTGGTGGTGTTGGCACATTTGCAAATGAGAAGTTGTTGGAGTTGAAGCAAATCAACTCAGAAAAGAAAAGGAGGAGTTTTAGGGGGACCGGACTCTACCTCGGCAATGACCGGACTCTGCCCCCCGTGTTCGGTCATGTCGCACAATGAAGGCGTAGCTCAGGGTTTATGACCAGACGTTGGCAAGGTTGAAGGACTGAACATGGCGCAATTGCGTCCGGTCATGGTGACGTGGTGCGACAAAGATAGCATGGGAGGACCAGACTCTAGAGCGCATCTGGTCTTCAGTGACCTGATGCATTCGATCAGCCTTGGGAGCTCTACGATGTGGTTTTTTATCATGACCAGATGTTGGCTAGGGCACGTCCAGTCATTTCATGGAGGCACGTCCGGTCAATTGCTAGCTATGCGCGTGAGTGCACAGGCACGCTTGATCTGACGCTAGGAGGCTGCATCCGATCGTCGCTTCGACGCGTCCGATCTTTGTTGAGGCGCACGCGGGGGAGAAGTAGTCGTTGGAATTGGGTGGCGCACATTCAAAGCAGTGACATGTGGCAAGGATCCCACGAGCGGACGTGCGTCCGGTCATCACGACCGGCATGTTTGTCCATCCCAAAATCTACCCATTGAAGGGGTAATGGCTCTATTTGTTCGTGGGGTTATAAATAGAGCACTTGGCCGGCCTTAGGCTGGTAGCTGAGCACCCTTAAGCCCTGGTGGCTTGTGTAGGTGTGCTTGGGAGTCCTCTCACTCAAATAAGCTTGATAGTGATCATCCGATTGAGTGTGAGTGCGATTCTAGTGCCATTGCTTCGTGAGGTTACATCGAGTGGCACTAGGTGATTGAGTTACAAGTCGGTGGTGCTTGTTACTCTTAGAGGTTGCCACCTCCTAGATGGCTTGGTGGTGGTCTCCATCGAAGCATGCAAAGAAGATTGTGTGGTGCCCCAGAGAAGTGATTATGAGGAGGATTGTGCTCACCTCGTGGGAGCCACAAAGAGCAACTCTAGTAGAGCGAGATGCGAAGGGCGACAAGTGGTCCGGCCAGGTCAAGTGCTAGAGCTTGTGGTAAGCACTCCACGTGGGAGAGTGTGACTTGCAGGTCACCACTAGCAAGAGGACTGGTGGCAACCTTGGAGCTTGTCTCAACGGGGACTAGTGTGTTGGCAAAAATGTGAATCTCAGGATAAAATCACCATGTCGTCCTTGTCTTCCCGTTGGTTTGCAATTCCCTTATACAAGCTTGTAATTACTTTCACATTCATTGTGCTTGTGTAGTTGCTCTTGTAATTTGTTAGCTTGTGTAGCTTGCTAGTTACCTTCTTGCTTGTGTAGCATAGAAGTAGCTCCCTTGCGTGACTAATTCGGTTTGAGCGACCTTATTAGTCACATTGCTTAGTTTGTGTAGCTAAGTAATTTGAGCTCTATAATTTGGCTTGTGTAGCCTTTTTATAGAGCATTGCTAGTGAGGTTAGGTGGCTTTGTGCTTTTGCTTATTAACATGTGTAGGAGCTCCCTAGTTGCTTGAGTACTAGCGGCATAGGTTTGTGTGATCTTACTCCCAGAATTGGTTAGATGAGCTCTAGCTAGCCCGGCACCTTTGTTGCCTAATTAGGATCTTTATAAGGTGCTTGTGAACTTAGAGGGGTGTAGTCTTGGCTAGACCGTTAGTTTTAATTTCGCATTTATCTCGGTTAGCCGACGTATTTAATTATAGAAAGGACTATTCACCCCCTAGTACACCGTCTCGACCTTACAAGTGATATCAGAGCTTGGTCTCTCATTTGTGGTCTTCACCGACCTAAGAGGATGGCGACTTATGGGTTATATGCAGTGTTCGCCTAAACGGCCTAAACGGCCGTTTAAACGGCCATTAAACGGTAAATAGTGGTAAACTGTTTTGTTTAGGGGGTAAACGGAAATTAAACGGTTGACCGTTTAAACGGTCAAAAAACGAGAAAAATGGTCTAAATGGCCTAAACGGAACGGAGATAAATGGTATTAAATGGGCTAAACAGATGTTTAAACGGCTGTTTAGGCGAACACGAGGTAAATCTAGTTCAATTTTGTATGGATAAATTTGTATACTTAAGTTTATTATATTTATAAATGTGTACACTTGATATGTTATATGCATAAATATCTATATTTGGTTCTTTTCACATGCATAAATATATATACATACCAAAATAATTGATTTTTACTCGGATAAATATGTATAAATGCTAGAATACTTGATTTTTTACATGCGCATATATAATTATATGTATTTTTTAAAGTACAAGACCATTTAGACCTTTTAACTTTGTTTAAACACTGTGTAAACAGCTTAAACGCTAAACGAAGGGCGACCATGTAAAGACTGTTTACCGTTTAGAAAAACATTAGCTATATGTTGAGTGTCCATACACTTTTGATGGCACACACTTTGCACGGTGAAAAATTTGGACGACATGCAATTTTTAAGTTTATTTCAACTCAAATGTGGTGGATGATAGATGTGAGCTTTTCTCATGCATTGAATAAAAAGAATGCAACTCAAGCGCAAAAGAAATGCCAACATCTCAATTGCCAAGCTACTAACATATTTTATCAATCTTTAAGTGATAAGATATTTGGGGAGATCATGTACATGAAGACCGCCCATGATATTTGGTTATACCTCAATTTGATATATGGGAGGGTCTCCGATGATGATGATGATGATAAGCCCAACGAGGAGGCACATAAGTGTGTTGAGCATGACCACAGTTTGGTGATTGTGGTAGACTACTCCACCTCATGGTCAAGTGATGATGATGACGACGATCGATCTACCACAAGTTCACTTGACAAGATGGATGGTGATGCCCCAAGTGATGCAAATGATGATTCTACCTCAAGCACACTTGGTGATGATGGTTCATGCTCGGGCCATGATTGTGATGCTACTACAAGCCCATCCACTACACCACATTGCTTCATGTCACAAGGTGACACCAAGGTATCCAATGCTAATGTGGTTGATTATGTTGATTCATATGATGAGCTTGTTAGTAGACTTGCTAGCATGACCATGTCTTTAGAAAATGAAAAAGCTAAAACATTAAAATTGGAAAATGAAAACTCATTTCTAAAGAATTTATGTAAAGAACATAAGCAGTTACTTGATGTTCTTGAATCTTCACATGATGAGCTAAAATTGACTCATGAAAAGCTTCTTATGTCTCATGAAGAATTATTAGAATAACATGCTTCTCTCATTAAAGTATTTTCAAAGAAACTTAAAAATAATGAGAGCTCATCACATGAGTCAAGTGATCAAATGCAACATGTGACTAACACTTGTGATGTAGGGAAGAAGCATGTATCCACCTCGTGTGATGATTTATTAGCTATGCCATGTTCTTCACAATTAGATCCTTGTTCTACTTCTATGCCTTATGAGACTAACCTTTCGAAGGAGAATAATGAGCTCAAGAATGAAGTGAAAAAATTAAGCAACAAGATAGAGAGATGCTACAACTCCAAAGTCACCTTTGAGCACATGTTGAAGACTCAAAGAAACTTCGGTGACAAGAGTGGCCTTGGCTTCAACAAGAAGATGACAAAGGGTGAAAGAAAAAGTGAAAAGAAGACAAAGAAGGAAGCATGAGACAAGCTCTCTCATTTCATGTGCTATCGATGCTATGAAGTGGGGCATCTTCATGATCAATGCCCTAACATAGAGAAGCTTAAGAAGAAGAAAGAAGAGAGGCTCAAGCATGTCAAGTGCCACAAGTGCCATGATTGGGGTCACTACACCTCAACATGTCCAACCAAGAAATTGGCAAAGCAACAAGTTGAGCCTCAACCAAAGCCACAAGATGAGCAAGAAAAGACACCTCAAGAGCAAATCAAGATCAACCATGAAGATGGTGGTGACTTGATAATAAAGAAGAAGAAAACAAGAAGGGGTGGAAGAGCAAGGCACCCAATGCTTGATCAAGATGCCAAGATGATGAGCAAGACTCAAGATAAGAAGAAGGGGTGTATGCTCACATTAAGTGCTTTAAATGTGAAGATATGAAACACTTTGCCTCGAAGTGTCCTACCAAGCTTGAGAAGAAGGCTCAAGCAACTCATGAGAGACAAGGCAATGAAAAGAAATACAAGAGCAAGAAAGAGAAGGCTCTAACCAAGAAAATTTTCTACTCATGCCGGGAAAGGGGACACATGGCTAATTCATATCCCCTACGTAATACATCTAAGCCTATTTCAATTGATACAAATACTATGCTTAGGAAGAATAGCAATGTACCTCATTGGTTGCAATTGCAAAACATCCCGCTACCTATACTAAGGCTTTGCCTAAGTATGTTGCACCTAACTTGAGAGGACCCAAACTTGTTTGGGTACCATCAAAAAGTGAATGATTGTTTGTATGTACCACGACATTGGAGGCTTGATTCAATAGAATTCTTATTGTTCATCATATGTTGAGTCAAGTATTGAAGCCTAGTGCTAATCCAAATCCAATGCCAAGTCAACATAAGTGAAGTCCAAATGCTACAATATACAAGTGCAAAATTCATGTTGTGAGTGATCTATTGGATATATTCGGTGGCTTGCATATATATGAGTTCAAGCTTGCTAATTGGATGATCATGAGCTAACCAAGGTATATCTCTAGTTGATCTCATTTATTTTGGGTGCATATGAGTTGATTGAATTGGATATATATGCATTTGTTGCTGGCTATGAGATGATTGAATGGATTTATGTCTTGTGAAAGTATTCAAACAAGTCTAGTTCAAGTTTGGTTCAATTTGAAAAAGAATAACTCAGGTGATTGAAATCTGTCCTATATTGAAAATCTGAGTGAGCTATGATCAAGTCTAAGTTTGAGTGATCAAATCTATTTGGATTGGCTTGCAATTTGGTATAGACTTATGGTATTAAGTGTTGTACAAAGTGCATGAGAATTAGATAAGAATTACTTTGGTTTTGGAGTGGATCTTGTCAGCTATAGTGCAGCAGTTTTCAGCATGTAGCAATGTGGAAGATGTGAAATATGGTAGCAACCTAGAAGTCTAATGAAGATAAAAATTTTATATATACTAGATGACTTAGTGAAGTACATCTCCACAAAATTTCGTGGCATTTGGACCTGTACATTGGGAGATATGAATTTTTCTTTGAAGGGTATAGAATTTGTCAGAAGAGTGACAACTATTGAATTGATCAAGAGTCACTTTGATTGAAAGATCCTCAAGTTAAAAACATGTTTATAAGTGGTTGAGGTACCTAAGTTTGGTTTTGAGATGATCTAGAAGCATAACAAGAAAAGAGTACAAGGCCATTTGATTGTAGAGTGTACTTGGCACACCATTGGTACTCAAATTGTAAGATTAAGATCAAACTCGAGATAAAGATAAAGTTTAAGTTCTAGTGACAATTAAAAATCATTTGGTAGAATGAAAATGATCAAGTAGAAAGAAAAGAACTTAAAGAAGGATTCATGGTTACTCATCAAATTAAGTCCACCACTTGGGTCAATCAATCCAGTCTTTTCAAGTGAGTATCAAGAATGATTCTTGGAGAGAGATCACTTCTCCCTATGTGTAGGGGCTTGCCGCCTTTTGTAGGTAAACCAAGTGTGGTACTTAGAATGCTAACATGGAAGTGGTGATCTAAGGAATATTTGAGGTGCTTAGTCGAAGGAAATCAAAAGGATTGATCTAGAGATCAAGTTAGCAACACCCAAAAGAGACCTAGTCATGGCAATTCAGGTAGTATTCTAAGTAGTTCTCTCATGCAAGTATTGATCAAGAAATTAAGCAAGACAACCACAACAAGAAATGCACTTGATCATTAGTGGGTCTCAATTTATATGGGTGAAGAATAGATTTTATTATTAATGATTGGTCTTCACCAAGCTTATAAATTAGATTTCACATTGCTATTGGAGAAATGAATTGGAATCTAATGACTATCCTCTACTCCAACATAGCAAAAGTATCATTGTAATGTGCATGATCATTTTTATCCCTTACTAGTATGCGGTTAGTGCATATAGTACATGCTTATAGGATCATGCATGACAAATAAAATTTTAAATTCATAGCCTACCACTATTGCTTAAATGGTTGATTGATCTAGTGGTAGTGTATGAGTTTTGTTCATGAGCTAGTGAACCTAAGTACTTGTTTTATTTTGGATTGCCAACAAGTGACGAGTACAACATTGACAAGATAACCCTTGTAAGAGGTGTGAAGAAGCTTGGTATTGGTTCAAACCGAACTTGGAAACTTAGACAAATCAATTTAGTTCAAGTCAAGAATAGAAGCACTTACAAGTGGTATCCTACTAGTGGTACTCATAAAGATAGAAAATATTCAAAATGGTTTTTATTGACAAAACCAACAAGTGGCTCCATGATAGAAAATTCTTCCATGTGGTATCACATTTCTATACGTGGTATCAATCATACAAGACGGTGGATCCACAAGTGATCCTTAACTTTAAGTGATCATCAATGAAGCAAGTTCCCTCACATACAAGAGCTCAAGATTATCAAGTGGATGACCCATGCTATAACATAGGGGGAGGTGCCCCACTAATTTGTATCAAGGTCAAAGATCCTACATGTGGTGTCATTCCAACATTTGTAGTGATTCCATAAAAAATGCAAGATTCAAATGTCAACCATCAACCCTAATGCAATCCTTTGTTTCAATAAGAAGCACACCTTTTATTGAAATTGATGACAAAGAGGGTGAAGTTGGAACAAAGATATGTAAATACATCATGGAGATAAGTAGTAGTGGGATATGAACAAAGAGAGAGCAACATTGAAGAATGGAGAAGGATCAAAATTCTTGGACAAGAGAAGCACACAAGCAGGGAGAGCAAGCTCATAAACTTTGATTGATTGCATTTGATATGTGCATATTCATGTGCTTGCTTGCATTGCATAAGTTTTTAAATTTGATATGCATGCTTGTGTGTTGTATGCTAGTAATATAACTTGAATGATGATATGATAACTAGCATGCATATGTTGATAGCTAAACTTGTGTTTTTTAAACAAAAACTAGAACCTTGCTTATAATGTTGATCTCACGGGGTTTCTAGTGTTATTGTTGTCTAGCTACTCATGATGCTAAGGATTGTGTTAAAAGTGCAACTCTGATTGGTATCACGCTGAAAGGTCCTTGTTTGGTTTTGGTAATTGAGTGACAACCTTAGGTGGACTAATATGTGCTTGAGTGAGATACATAGGTGATTAGTCCACAGGTACATCATGAGTGAGCAACCTTTTGATAAGGACATGAGCTCCATGCATACGACCATGCTTGGAGATAGAGGACGAGGAGATCAGCGAGGGTATCCTAACCGAGAAGGAGGCCCGAAGCTCATCTGGTTCGAGTCACCAAGGTGGAGGCCCAAATCAAGTTCGAGGCCATCTTGGGTTACAGGACTAGTCTGTCATAAAACTGGTCACACAGGCGCGTCCAGGCTCCATTTTCAACGATCCACATATGGATGAAAAGCTAATTAGATAAGGAAGCCAATGGAAATGGTTTCACGTCAAAAGCCCTTTGGAATCAACGGGAATCATCAAAACAAGTCAGCGTCCAGAATCTGCCAGGGTGTTGCGACACCGTCTTTTGGTCCGTTGGACCGTGTATCGTGTTTGGGCCCATTAGGGGCGCGTCCAGGGGGTGGCGTCCGGGGCTCTATAATTAGCAGCCGTCGCTCTCCTTAGGTATTGGGGTTTTGTTTAGTTCTTGATTTCCTCATGAAACAGACGTCGTTTTACTGTAATTGTGCCGCCAAGGCCGCTTGCTGTGAACCAGGGCCCCTATTCTTGATCTTGTTTGCCTGTGACGATTGGTCCTTTCGAATAAAGACTTGAACTCCTCGTTATCATAAGCCTCATATTTATTTGTAATTTCATACTGCATTTATCCCGTTCTTGCTTGTGTTCTCGATTCGCTTGCAGGACCTGAGACACTTGAAACATAGGTTTGCAACATATGAAACATCCTAGATCTATTTGTAACATTCAGAGAAAACACTTGAAACATAAGTTTGAAATGCCTGAAACACTTGAAACACAATGTCGCCGACGGCCACAGACTACCTGGTGGGGAACTCTAGTAGCCAACAACCTCGGGTTAGAGGGACGTCTAGAGCAACGGTCTAGTGTACACTCCAGGCACAGCGCGCAGGCCTCTCCTTCCTGTCGACGAGCGCGCTGGATGAGGGTACAGGCGTAGGCCTGCCATTCCTCTCCTTTTGCGACGGGCAAGGTGGATGGGGGCAAGGCGCGGAGCAGCGCGTATGTGGCCGTCTAAGGCGGTGGTGAGAGGATTTACAAGGCGGGGCGCTGGCGGAGCACACTGCAGTTCTTGGCTGCCATTGATTTGATTTTTTTTAAGAAATTACGGTGCCTCAAAGGGAGCAGATATAGGAGTGGATAAGAGAGTCTCGTGGGCATCATGGCCACCAACTAGGCGTCGGGCCAGACGATTTAACGTCGAGGACAAAGCATTAACTTTTTTTGTTTAAAGTGAGGCGTAAATATCATAAGCTCGTAACTAGACGATGGAAAATGTTCCATAGGAAACTTAAAAAAAGTGATACAGTACGAGTACATTAGAAAATAAGTAGATCTAATTTAAAAAAAAAAAGAAAATAAGAAGATCTAATTAAAAAAAATAAGAAGATCTCTTGTGCATGCTCACTCCGTTCTCTATCCAGTCTTCAGTCTGCTCCTTCACTGACCAGACGGCAAACGGAGCACCCTCGCCGTAGCGATCTGCCGGCCTGTTCCTCCCATGCCACCATCGCCTCCACCGTGTTGGTACCTCCTCCTCCCCCCCTCCTCTCCTCCCTTCCTCCCTCTAGCAATCTTACTTTAGTGCCAGATCTATTCTATTTCCAAATGGCAGTAGGCCTTGGCTGATTGGTGTAAAGGATATGGTTACTTTGTTGGAACCTGGGAGAGATCGACCCAAAACAAACAAACACAGCGAAAATTATGTACTATATCTGAATCTCCATCTGATGTTTACGATCCGACGAACTTCGGTATTGCATAGTCGCTTCGACGGAGATATTATCTGATTTTTACGATCGGACGGACTTCCATCTTGCATAGTCACTTCGACGAAGAGAGTATCATCTTATTGTTTTGTTTAGTTTTCTGGGTCGCCCTTGTTCGGAGGTCAGAGGGCAAGTTGGCATCTGTTCCATCTTTGGCACGCAGTTGGACTGCAATAATAGTTGAAATTATTTGGAACTAATCTTCCCTGGCTATTCAACTACAGAGCTATGGATGTATTGGTTAGATATTACTAACTAAACCACTAACGATATAATCGCCTAGAAGATTTGGACATTTAGAAAACCTTGTACAAATAGCATATATCAGTGAAGCCATGCCTTTGTCACACCACACCTGCACTAAAATCTTGAGAAAAAGGGTCAGTAACATTCTGTTTTCTGCAGATTAAGCAAGATTAAGAATGACATTTAAATAAAGATAAGAAGAGCAAACATTCTTCATACTTGCCAGGAACAGTACTCAGTGGTCCATTTTACTGGGGTGGCAGTTTCGTGCCACCTAGTTAGTTATATATCTCTATTTTCACCTTTAGAGTTCATAGCAGGTAATTGGGTGTGTGCTATTAGATGGCCATGCTGCATCAGCGTATTGCTATCAGGGGATATGGAGATGTGTTCTGCAGAACTTAGAAATGCTTTGATCCAAATTTACGTTTGAAACTGCTGTCTATCTAATGTCACAGTTTCAATTTTCTGACATTTGTCATGATTTCCTTGTTTCTATGTTTGGAGCACGATTTTTTTCTTTGCTCTTATCAGCAGTTTTCTTTCCAGTGAGCAATACAAAACAACAAAAGATGGACCCTGAGGAGGAGGAGCTTTCTAATTCTACGGCCAAGATAACTGATGATCTAGTCGTGGAAATACTGTCCCATTTGCCATTCAAATCCTTTTGCCGTTTTAAATGCGTATGCAAATGCTGGCTCGCTTTCTCATCCGATCCTCACTACTCCCAGAAGCTGCCCAAAGTTCCAACTGGTTTTTTCTACAAAGATCGTGACAACTCTGCTGTCCAGTTTGTCAGTCTGTCCAAAAATGATGAAGGCATCGATGGAACTCTTAGTTTCTTGCCACATTATGAACAACCGAAGTTTATTGACTGTTGCAATGGCCTAGTCCTTTGTGAGTACAGGAGCAGCCATACTTCTCCTGACATTTTAAGCTTCATTGTGTGTAACCCAGCAAAGAGTGGAGAATACTTCCTGATACTCAACGAAAGTCAGGCAACTTCAGTTATACAACAATTTTGGGCTTTGATCCATCACGGTCACCACACTTCTGTGTCTTCAACTTTCATGAGGACCGTGACTATGACAATTTTTATATTGGTATCAGGACAGTTGAGATGTTTTCATCTCGCGACTCCATGTGGCTAGTGTATTCTGATTTGTGGGATCCTGAAAATTTTGAAATCTTTGTTTGTAGTTACAGACCACACGTGTTCCTTGATGGATTCTTGTATGCACATTCAGATCGTGATGTTTTGGTGTTTGAGGAACCGGAGGCAGAGAACATGGGTGTACCACCCCGTAACTGGACAATTAAGTTGCCACTCCACAGGTATGGCTGCTTTGCAGATCGTTGCTTTAGCGGTTGCCTTGGTCAATCTTCAGGAACTAATTCTTCGGGCGCGCCCATGCGCGCGGGCCACTGGCCACACGTATTTTTTGGGAAAAAAAAGATATAATCAAGGGGACCCTGTATTTCGATTTGAGAAAAATCTGAGGAGGTTTTCGAAAAAATCGTTGAGAGTGTCTCTGGAGTGCGGGTTGATTTTTGATAAAAGGAAGGGTTTTTTTGCAAAAAATCCGGAGCTCATCCGTTCTGGACTGTGGGTTGATTTGAAAATTATCTAAGGTGTTATTTGCAAAATATTCTAAGAGGGCCTCTGGAGCGCGGGTTGATTTCCCAAAAACATAAGGGGTTTTTCGTAAAATGACCGCGCCTCGCCCGATCTAGGCCGTCGATGTGGCCGATCGAACGGCCGGGAACGGCCGGCGACGTGGCGCGCCGTGTGGGCAGCCTGGCCACACGCTTTCTTGTCTTTAGATCTTACACTATGCAGTGCCAGAGAAGGATGGTTGCACAGTTCTCATATGGAGTTATTATGCTGATGGTAGTCCTTATGGCTGGACTGTTGTGCATAGTCTTAGTATGAGAGATGCATTTGGAAGGGATGACCTTGTTCACTATGAGGATCGTTATTTTTGGACTTGTGATTATGAAATCATCGCCTTTGACCTGGAAGATGTTCTTTTCCTCATTGATGAAAAGACAAACAAGCTTCTTTCATACGGTATCAGCACCGGGAAGCTTAATGAGATCTCACTGGTATGCGTACTGTACTGTGTACTACGTTGCCTGCTACTTGAAGATGCCAGACCTATAACCTTATTACTAAAGGCACAACAAGAACGAGTGACTTCTTCATTTCTAGCTGTGACTGTCATCGGCATGAACACTTGTTTAGCACGTTGTTATTTTGAAAATGGGGAAGCTTCGTCTCTCTCTCTCTCTCTCTCTGTGTGTGTGTGTGTGTGTGTGTGTGTGTGTGTTTCAAGATACTGCAAGTAGTGGTATGTTAATGTACTAACCTGGGAGGCTATGTGACGTGAGAAAAAATAATCCTTATTCAGATTTCAGTTCATGGCCTTGTTGGTTGCCTAATTCGCCACGGTGGCCGTCAATTGGCCAGGTGGAGGTACTACTTCTACAATCGGCTTCTATCTAACATGGTTTTTGCTGTGAAAACGATTATGCTCTGCTGGCTTGTCACTAGGTTCTACTCATAGTGGTCAATAGCGGGTCGATGCTGAAGCACCTATGTCAGACAGTCACAACCTATTTCTCAGTTTTGCTCTGAACTTTGGTATTTCTTCTAGTCTGCAGCGACAGCAAACAAGAAACACCCCGTATGAATAACGATGTATTGGCATAGCATGGTTTTTGTAAGAAGCGATCAATCTGCACAGGTTTGACAAGAAATGTGCCGTAGATGTGCTGTAGGGCTGCAAACCCCTCCAGTTTTCATCAAAAAAATCTGCACAGGTTTGACTGTTTGGGTGATCTTTTTTATTTTTACTTTTTTTCCCCTTCTCAAGTTCTTATTATTACTCGGTGGGACCATAAAGCGACGTCCACTTTGCCCACCCTCTAGGCCGCTATGCCCTGTGAAGCGAGATGCCAGGTAGGACCCGTTTTTTTTTCACCACTGCACCATCACGAGCCGAGCGGAAACTGGCGGGCTCGTTGGTCGTCGTTGCCCGTTGCCCCGACCTGCGGGCCTCCACTCTTTTCATTTTTCTGCCGTTAACATTTTCCCACTATCAAGAGAGAATTCCTTATCTTTAGCAATTCTGAAGCGACCCTGATTTTCGCGAAGGGAAATCCACAGTGTCGAAGTATAATAAGACCGTTGTAGATCATATTACCTAAATTCCAGTCGAATATCACATCCATACAACGATAATATCAGAGTACAAATAGTGTGGAATTACATAAATTTATTACATCGCCGTATTGACGGAATCAAAAGTAGCATTCATTCAGAACAGCTTGAAGATAAGATCGCCAAACTCGAGCATAGGAACGAACCCCTCAACCGTCAAACTCCTCGGAGCTATACTCCTCAGTAGAACCTGTGTGCCAAAATTTATCAGTACGATTTGTACTGGCCACTCCCACCCTATGAGCATTGCTTTGTGGAAATTGGATGCAAGTTAGATATAATCAAAAGGAACCTATAAGACTGGGGTTTCCTATGTATTTGCATTTCAAGTATATATTAACAGTTGGTCAAGTTTTAACACCATTCACACACCCATTCCACCACATTCCCATTCCAGAGCCAGGTTTCGATCCTGAGATCGATATACCACCATCTCCACACCATCACCGTACCACACCCATACCATCGCTCAGTCGATAGGCCAACTCCCTCTCGGCACTGCCTCAAGGCCCGTAGCCCCTGGCTACGTCCGAACACTCACTCCCAGGGGGAGAGGAGGACTCATCTCACTGTCTAGTTTAAGCGAAACCCAGGAAAGGTCCATAGCCGACAAGTCGGCATATGTATCGATCGATCAACCATACACTCTGCAGAGGTTTTACATAACCATAAGATCCACCTTCCTCGCTGATCGTCGTCAACTGGGCTAATTCCGGCTGCTTGCTAGCCTAGGATAATGCCACTCTACCATTCAGCCCTGGTACACCCCAAGTCCTGTCTGAGGTGGCTGAAACTGTGAGTCATGAACCGGGTCCACAAGGTCTTCATGAAGTCTCGGAAGGGTGTGGAGGGAATCCTACGCACCGCATACCTCCCTCACACTATCCGCTATCAACCTAGCAGTAGTGGCAATATCCTACCAAGTAGTCCGGCCGTCCCACACCATATAGGGCGAGTGGTACGTAAGGCTTCCCGGTGAATCTGAGTACTAGTAAGTCCTTAGGGATGACCAAGCCAGAATGTCTTCATCAGAGTTTCCATTACCGTGCCACCACAGCACCTCCACCCTAGGCTCCTCCCATCACAGGATCACACCCAGGGCCACCTCATATACCATTTATTCACCACAGGTATCCATTCCAGGGGTGCCCAGGTAGCACCCCCACGGCAAGACTTGCCCCAGGCTCGTCGTATACTCCAACTTGGTCGACACAACCCTCACCCTCCACGCACCCAAGTCACACACGCAGCACTCTCCTCAATCACCAGTTTCCACCACGCATCAATGTAGTGCAAGCGTAGTAGAAGTAATAAGCAATGAAATATAATAGCAAGCGTGTGACTAGCCTAACAGCAGGGTGAGCAGGGGTAAGGTTGCGTCAAGGTAAAGGCCATCAAGAAAGTATACTACCATGCAAGTCCTATCATAGTGTGATCATAACAATAAAGTAAAGCACTAGCATTTCTATTTTAGCCATGCGTAATAGGTGCTATGATATTGGGTGGGATGTGGCACCTTTAGTGTAGTCGTCTCCGTACTCCTCACGGTACTCACGATCCTCGTCCGTCCAGTTCTCCTCTGAGTCTACAAACGATCGCATTATAGTCGCGTTAGCGACGTCTATAGAATGGCACAAAGAAGCAATGAAAATTCAAAAGAGCCAAATGCACTCAAACATGGGTTCATTGCGTAGAGCTTGATTTTAGATGAATTTTGATCCTGGTTTCGTATTTTTTTGAGGTCATATGAATTAATTATGAATTTCCGAAGATTAAATCCATTTCTGAAAATGAAAAAGGCTGAATTAATCCTGGGCTGACACGTGTCACGCTGTGACTGGTCCACGTGGCTTGATGACGTCAGCATGATGTCAGCAACGTCATCCATTCCGACAGGTGGGGCCAGAGGCTATTGGGTCACTGACATGTGGGTCCGGTCAAAGTCAACATCAGTCAACGGTGAGTCAACGGTCAACGGTCAACAGTCAGGGTCACTAACGTGTGGGGCCTGGGCTGCTGACGTTAGCAGCTGATGTCAGCGTGACATCAGCATGACGTCACCCCGGCTGCGCTGGCTTCTGACGTGTGGGTCCCACGTGACGTCAGCATCTGACGTGTGGGTCCAGTGTGTCTGTGCCACTAACATGTGGGACCAGGTCAACGGTCAACGTTGACCGGTCAACGGTCAATACGGGCGGGGTCTCGACTGGGCCTGGACAGGGCTAGATTTGGGCCGGTCTGGGCCGGGCTGACCCGGACACGTGGCGTGCTGTGGCGCTGCCACGTGGCGCAGTTGGGCTCTTACTGGGCTTCGTTTCCTAGCTGTGGGCGTGAGCATGGCTCATGGTGGACCCAAGTTCACGGTCCATGGACCTAAGGCAGGGTCCATGGTGGACCGAGTCCATCGTCATTTCCCCTCGGCTCGGCTCATGTGCACCAGGTGCAGGGCTACGCTGCTCAACTCGCCCCTTCTCCTCTGTTTCTTCCACGGCGTGCTCCCGCCGGCGACGTGCTCACCGGCGAGCTCCCACAACGGCTCAGGCATCCAATTGAGGTGGAGAAAAACCTCCCCGCGCCATGGCGACTGCAACGGTGGGGTCAGGGCGATGGATGGTGCTTCCTAAGTCACTGGTCACGGCGAACAGCGGCTCGAGCACAACCGGCGTGCGAGAATGGCGCGGGTGCAGCGGCATTGGCCAGTTCTGTGGTGCGCGTGGGCGTCACAATGCTCCAGCGGGCATGTTGGGCAGGTCGAGGAGTCCTCCAGGGCCTTCGGTGGCTTTGGCCACGGCGGCGGCCTTCCGATCACGGCGGCGGCGGCGATGTGGGGGCTATGGCCTCGGAGGGGCATCACAGTGGGGTGTGTAGGCTCCTACGGATCCGTGTGGACGCGGCGAGGGCGTCCAGAGCTCATGGCGGGACTTTCGGTTTCCAAGTGGCCGGTAGGGACTTCCCGGTGGCCACGGCGACATGGTGACGACGGCGAGGCGCGCGGGTCACTACGGGGCTCCAGCGGGGTGGTCACGGTGTGCACGTGAGTTACCCGTGGCTTCAGCGAACAGGACGGGCGAGTCAAGGAGACGCCAGGCGCTCCCAGCGGACTTGGCCACGGTGGAGTCGACACGGTGGCGGCGGTGCTCCAACCGTGGCGCGGTGTGGCCTCCGGGGTCCTCCAGTGACCTACGTCTTCGCTGATCGCGAGTGGGGCGTCTTCCGCGGCGATAAGGAGCCAGCCAAGGCGGTGGCGTCACTTCTACTGCGGTGATGCAGCGGCGGTGGCTTCGCCACGGCCGTGCGCGTGTCTACGGTGTGCGCCCGTGCGTGCTCGTGTCCATGGGGCTTAGGATGGGTCTCAGCGGCATAAGGCTCACCGTCGGTGTTGAGGGCGAGAGGATAGCGGTGCAGTGAAGAGTCGAGGTCGTGTAGCTCCGGAAGCCATGCCGTGCAGTGTCGCCCGCTCCGGCTCCGGTGATCTCCCGGTCTTCCTCCTGGCAGCGGCTCCGCCCTCTTTGTTCTTCTCCTCCCCTCGGCCCTCGTGCTGGGTGGTCTGGTGGATGGCCACAAGTGGCGGCGGGGCGATGGAGGGGCGCTAGGGCAACCGAGGGCCGAGCTTTATAGCCGAGCTCCATGCTCCTATGGCGGACGGCGATCGAGCGGTAGAGGCGTGTTAACTGGCATCCAATGGCTCGCGTGAGGTTGCGTGGGCGCGGCGCAAGGAAAAGATAGGGCCATGCCCCGGGCGTGACCCCTGGCCCGCCCTGCCACCGCTGTCGGGCGCCGGTCGCGTAGGCGGTTGAGGCGTGGGTGAGGAAGACGACACTGTAGATGGGTGTGCGGCTGACATGCGGGGTCCAGCGGGCAGCGGCTGCAAGCGAGCGGAGGGTGCGCGGGCGTGGGCGGCGTGTTGGGCCGTTTGCTGGGCCGGTCGCACGGTCGCGTGAAATGGCCTGCGCGCGATGCAGGGCTGGCTTGCGGGCTGAGCAGGCCGAGCCGGCCTGCGAGGCCTTCTTCTTCCCCTTTTTCTTTTTCTGTTTTATTTTCCTTCTTCTTTATTTGAATTCAATTTTGATTTTGAAATTTGGATCCCAAATTAGTGTACCTTTTAGATATGATGCCCATATCATTGTTATATATATTAGGAATTTATTTAGCTGTTTTGTATAACAACATAGGTGTAGTTTGTTATATATAAAAATAGAATTAGTTTTTTCTTTTTACACATTTATCCTTTGGTTTGAATAATAATTACTTTATGGTGTGTTTCTTTTGAGTTTTTAGGCATTACATAAAACAGATGAAAATCAAAATCACCATTTTAGTTAACAATGTATGCAACACTTTGTTTGTAACTAACAAATGGCATGCCATGCTTATGTGTTGACTTGGGTTGGGGTTAGACCTAATGTGTCTCTTAGGTTGAGTTTCTATACATGACACTCATCATCACATGGGAGTTTTGAGAAAAATTTTGTAGTTGGTATTTTTTTGTGTTTGGATTTTTGGGTTGTTACAAATTCCTTCATTGGCATCCAAAATTATAGATTTCCCTCACTGCTATCTATTTGAAATTTTTGATCCCCTCGTTGCCTTTGCCGTTACATTGTTAGATATTATTTCCCTGGCTGCCATCTATATATATAATTTCTTCCCTTCTCTGCCATTGATGAAACGGAACGGCGTTTCCTGGTTCCCCGGCTAGCCCTGTTCACGGTTTGTCAACCAAACCGTCATCACTGGTTCTATACGGGTTGTGGATTGGATTACTTTTGCACGTATTGGTTCAGATTCATTGCAAGTCGTGCATGCACTACTGTGTGGCCGAGGCTTGGTCGTTGTTGCTGCTGGCCACGTATCACGCCGCGCCGTTGCCTCGCGCCTTGTTTAGATGCCATCCAAAAAAAATTTCACTTTCTCTCCGTCACATTAATTTTTAGTCGCTTGCATAGAGTATTAAATGTAGGTAAAAAAATAACTAATTATACAGTTTAGTTGGAAATCACGAGATGAATCTTTTGAGCCTAGTTAGTCCACGATGGGATAATATTTGTCAAATAAAACAAAAGTGGTACTATTTATCGGATTCAATTATTTTGCAAAGTGAACGAGGCCTAGAATTTGAAAGATGACAACGTGTATCCTGCAAAAACGACGCAAAACAAGCACTGGCGTCGACTTCGGCGTCCACGCCCGACATTAACCACATCGACGCACCCCTGGCCAGTGCTCGCCCCCGAGGCGAGCTCCCTGGCCAGTGCTCGCCCCCGAGGCCTCGACCCGTCGACTTCGGCTTCGGCGTCCACGCACGAGCTCCCTGCCGTCCACGCACGAGCTCCCTGGCCAGTGCTCGCCCCCGAGGCCTCGACCCGTCGCGGACGGCGCCCCGCCCAGACCTGACGCACCGGCGCGGAAAGCGTCTTGCTCTGACGCGGAAGATGCCTCCCCTCAACTCCCCGATGGCCGACGCGGAAGACGTGACCCCCGATGCGGACGCCGCCTAGGTCCGACGCCTCGACGCAGGGAGCGACGCTGGATCGAATTGGATCGGTGACCCGCATGTCCGCCTCGACGCTTCGACGGTCGACGTCCCGTGCCATCGCCCTGGTGACCCGACGCATAGACCCCGTACCGACGTCCCCGCATCGCCGCCCTAACGACCGGAGGAGGCAGGAAGATGGCGTGTCGCTGCCCCACGGGAGCGCCCAGCTCGCTTCGCCGCAACCTCGCTGGTGCCACGCGCGGGTCATCGCGGTCCCCGCGTGCCGCTCGCCGCTCGCCGCTGTCCGCGCGAGGTCTGCCGGCACCAAAGCGGCCTCGCCCTGCACCGGCGCCGCTGTCGTGGCCCCGCACGCGAGCTCCCAGCTCGCTGCCGTACGCGAGGTCCGCTCATGCTGCTCGAGGTCTGCCCGCGCCCAGACGGCAACGAAGGAAGTGGTGTAGTTTTCAGTGGCAACGAAGGAATTCTCTCAGCAATCAATTCCCACCCCACCCGCACAAAGGCACAAAGCTAGCCAGCCAAAGTGCCAAACCCCATTAGCACTGCGACTGCGAGCGAAACAATCGCTCAATTCTTCATCGCCTCCCCCATTTTGCCAGTTGCCACCCAATACGCGGCGGCCGCTGCCGCTGGCTCACCCCGCTGGTTCGGCCGCCCTCGCCTCCCTCTCAAGCTTGCAAGAAGCGTCCCTCCTTCCTGCATCTTGGCTAGGTAACTGGTTCTATTTCATTCTGTTCCTCCCTGTTTCCTGCTCTGTTTGGCCGGGCTCTGTGGCGCTGTTCTTGGATTTCAACTTTTCAAGGTTTCCTGAAAGTTTCCTTTTTGCGGCCAAATTTGGCCGCGGAATCCCCAAATTTGGGTTATTTGTCTCTATATATGGTTCTTGCGGTGCCCGGTTGTTCAGTTCGGAATTTAGATTATTATTGTTCATAGAATCTCTGCTTAGAAAGGTACTTGTTCTTACTTTAGGCAGACCAAATTCTAATCCGCGGCCGATAGCGCTAGGCCTATGCACTTTGTATTCCTTAACGGATTAATTTAGCCCTTTCTTTCCCTTAGATGAAGTGATCGATCTGTAATGTTAGTTGCTCCTCTTTTCTCTCCTTACTCTGATTTGTTTCTTTTTCCTTCTTCTGCAAATTTATAACGTCCTCCTGATAACTTGTTTTGTGTGGCGTCCAGGAGCTTGCTGCTAGTTTACTATTTTACCAGTGAGTACCGAGTGCAGGGGTGTGGGGAAGGCTTACCATTCGCGTGCATGTGCAATGCGAGGAGACCGCGACTCAACCCGGACCTTCCGGTCACAGGCGGTAAGACTCTACTGCTTAGCCCGCCCTTCCTAGTTTACTATTTTACTAGTGCGAGGAAATCAATGCTACTGTCTGTCCTGATAATTATCTTAGAAGGATTGTTAGTATCTTTCTCCTAGTCATTTCGGTCCATGTTATATTTCTCTTTCTTTGTGTTATACTATTTCTTTTTCAGATGTCTGACTTTACTTATCCACCTTGAGTCAGTTTATCGCTGTCCATCTTATCGATATTCACTAATCCTTTTCTCAAAGGAACTACTGAAGTTGGATTTCTTTTCTATTCTTATGGCAGGATCTGGTAAATACCTTTTTCAGTAAACGAAGACTGCAGTCCGACCACCCTGCAATTTGCCAGATTCTTTCTTGCCCAAAACCCCAAAGAGAAAGGCCCAATATTCTGCTAAGCTGGAGATGTTCCTAGAGCCAGCCATCTTATCTTATAGCTAAACTACTGTAAAGAGAGCCTTGTGAGACACCAACAATTAAATGGCACACCCAACCTTGTCAGCTATCCTCAGATGCCTCACACTGCTATGCATCTTGGCACTTGCTGTGGCGGCTGACAACAATACCATCGGCTCTGACCAGATACGCTTGGATTGTGGAGCACCAAGCCCAACAGGCCCAGATGCTGATGGCCGGAGCTGGGACAGCGACACCAATTCCAAGTTTGCGCCTTCACTGAAAGGAATTGCAGCAACTGCCTCATCTCAGGACCCTTCACTACCTACGCCTTACATGACTGCTCGCATCTTCACCTCAAACTACACCTATTCCTTTCCTGTTAGTCCTGGCTGCATGTTCGTGCGCCTCTACTTCTATCCTACCGATGCAGATGCTTACTTTGGTGTCACAGCCGGCAATCTGACCCTTTTATATGACTTCAATGCCTCCCAAACTGCTGCGGCAGTTACTCCTAGTGTTGCCTTCTTTGTTCGTGAATACTACATAAACGTTACTGAAGGCAGTCTAAACCTCACTTTCTCCCCATCCACACATCACAATGGCTCTTACGCATTCATCAACGGGATCGAAATCGTGCCCACACCTGACCTCTTCACAACAACAATACCAATACTAGCCAATGGGGCAACACCAATACTAATACCAATAATTGCTGGAATGGGGTTCCAAACAATGTACCGGCTTAATGTTGGAGGCCAGGCCATCCCACCACAAGAAGATGTTGACTTCTACCGTTCATGGCAAGACGACAATGCTTACATATATGCTTCTGATTATGGTGTGGCTTTTGGGAAAGACAACAATCTTACAATCACGTATACAGCCAATGTACCAAACTACGCTGCACCAGTTAATGTCTATGCAACTGCTCGCTCTATGGGGCCAAATGCCAAGGTTAACCTGAACCACAATCTTACATGGATTTTACCCGTTGATGCTGGGTTCTGCTACCTCCTAAGGTTCCATTTCTGTGAGATCCAGTATCCGATAACAAAGGTCAATCAGAGGTCATTCTTCATCTACATCAACAATCAGACAGTACAACACGAAATGGATGTCATCGCGTTTAGCGGAGGAATTGGCAAAACAGTGTACACAGACTATGTTACCATCACAACTGGTTCTGGTCAGATGGATTTATGGGTTGCCCTCCACCCAGATCTTACAACGAGACCGGAGTACTTTGATGCGATATTGAACGGTCTGGAGGTCTTCAAGCTGCAGAATTATGGAAACAATAGTCTTAATGGGCTCAACCCTCCCCTTCCATCATTTGAACCTAACAAAGGTTATGTGCCGGCAATCATTGGTGGAGCTGTTGGTGGTTTTGCTGTGCTACTCATTGCCTTTATTGGTGTGTGCATCATCTGCAGAAGAAAGAAGGTAGCAAAGGAATCTGGGAAACCCGATGATGGCCAGTGGACTCCTCTCACTGATTACAGCAAGTCACGGTCAAACACCTCAGGGAAGACAACAACTACAGGGAGCCGTACGTCAACATTGCCATCTAATCTTTGCCACCACTTCTCATTTGGTGAAATCCAGGCAGCCACCAATAATTTTGATCAAACCTCGCTCCTCGGCAAAGGTGGTTTTGGAAATGTGTACCTTGGAGAGATAGATAATGGCACAATGGTGGCAATCAAGCGTGGTAACCCAACGTCTGAGCAGGGTGTCCACGAGTTCCAGACTGAGATTGAGATGTTGTCGAAGCTCCGTCACCGTCACCTTGTGTCGCTGATTGGATACTGTGACGATATGAATGAGATGATTCTAGTGTATGACTACATGGCCAATGGGACTCTTAGGGAGCACTTATACAACACCAAGAAGCCAGCACTGTCCTGGAAGAAGCGGCTTGAGATATGCATCGGTGCGGCTCGGGGACTGCATTACCTGCACACAGGTGCAAAGCATACCATCATACACAGAGATGTCAAGACCACCAACATTTTGTTGGATGACAAATTGGTTGCTAAGGTTTCAGACTTTGGGCTGTCGAAGACTGGTCCGAATGTCGATAACACTCATGTGAGCACGGTTGTGAAGGGAAGCTTTGGATACCTCGACCCCGAGTACTTCCGACGGCAGCAGCTCACTAAGAAATCTGATGTCTACTCATTTGGAGTCGTGCTGTTTGAGGTCCTCTGTGCACGCCCTGCCCTGAGCCCCTCACTTCCTGAGGAGCAAGTGAGCCTCGCCTACTGGGCGCTGCACTGCCAGAAGAAAGGCATTCTTGGCCAGATCATCGACCCACATCTGCAAGGGAAAATTTCTCCCCAATGTTTCATGAAGTTCGCGGAGACCGCAGAGAAGTGCGTGGCTGATCACAGCATCGACAGACCATCTATGGCCGATGTCCTCTGGAACCTTGAATTTGCACTCCAGCTGCAGGAGAGCGCGGAGGACAGTAGCAGCGTCACCGACGGGACATCTTCAAACACATCGCCACTTATCATCCCCAGGCTTCACTCGGATGAACCATCAACGGACACAACAACCACCACATCATTGACTATGAGCATGGCAGGACGGAGCCTCGCAAGTGTGGATTCAGATGGGCTGACCCCAAGCAGTGTCTTCTCGCAGCTCGTGCATCCAGGCGGCAGATGAAAACCAAGAATACAACTGCAGTTAATCTCTTCTGATTTGCTATATGTTTCTAGTTTCATGGTATATATATGACCAACTAGTATAGTTATACATATTCAGCATAAGTTCCTTCATCTTAAAAAAAGTAGTTCATCGTATACATATGTATTGTGCCCGAGCCTGCAGAAATCACTGTAATGGCAAGGTACTTCCTTTAAATTATCTTAAACATGTATGTACCTGACGTATGTTCTCACTTCAAGGTTTGTAATATTCACATATATATGAAAGTAAGGTGTCACTCTTTGATTTCCTTGATTGTAATCTCCTTTACTAGTAAATGAATTGGGAGACAGAGAAGGTTCAAAATTGGAACCTGTATTTTCAGTGATACGTTTATGGATCCATATACTTTTTCCTCACCAAGTTCATGTCCTGTTTGGCTATCAGACCATAGTAGTCATATATATTTACAAATTTACTGATCGACCGTGTACATTGTGATTCCTGCCCACCTTGACCTGTGAGGCATCGCCAGATGAAAGAATCACAACAATACATGACACTCAGACACTGCATATGTACCATACATACTGCAATGTCTGTTCTGCAGCACTGCTTCAACATTATTTTTCAGCGAACAAACAATATTCTACTCTCATAATAAATCAGCATAAGCATCAGCATAAACTAAATTTTAGCGGAAATATCACACCCCTCATGCCGATGACACAGTCTTCAATCAAACAAATTAAACCTACGTGCTCCTCTTTCCAGATAGCCGCCATACCGGACGACCTATCCGCTCCGGCACCATGCAGGAGTCAGTGTCTCCGCTGGACTCATCCGAATTCGTCAAAAAGAAATTCCAGCATACAGGCCCCACAATTGCTGAAAAGTCTAGGTCACCAACCTACGCACAGTACTATGCAATTATTAATTAAGTATAAAACCAGTGTTTGTCTAAACGGCCCGTGTAAACAGCCAGTAAACAGTAAACGGTGGTAAACTGTTTTATTTAGGGGGTAAATGGAAATTAAACGGTTGACCGTTTAAACGGTCAAAAAACGGAAAAAAACGGTCTAAACGGCCTAAACCGAACGGGGATAAACAGCATTTAACGGGCTAAACGGCTGTTTAGGCGAGTACGAGAAAAATCTAGTTCAGTTTTGTATGGATAAATTTATATACTTAAGTTTATTATATTTATAAATGTGTACACTTGATATGTTACATGCATAAATATCTATATTTTGTTCTTTTCATATGCATAATATATATATATATACCAAAATAATTGATTTTTACTCGGAATAATATATATAAATGCTAGAATACTTGATTTTTTACATGCACATATATAATTATATGTATTTTTTTAAGTATAAAACCGTTTAGACCGTTTAACTTGGTTTAAACACCGTGTAAACAGCCTAAACGCTAAATAAAGGGTGACCGTATAAAGACCATTTACTGTGTAGGAAAACATTGGCTATATGTTGAGTGTCCATACACTTTTGATGGCACACTTTGCACGGTAAAAAAATTGGATGACATGTAATTTTAAGTTTATTTCCCCTCAAATGTGGTGGATCGTAGATGTGAGCTTTTCTCATGCATTGAATAAAAAGAATGCAACTCAAGCGTAAAAGAAATGCCTACATCTCAATTGCCAAGCTACTAACATATTTTATCAATTTTTAAGTGATAAGATATTTGGGGAGATCATGTACATGAAGACCGCCCATAATATTTGGTTATACCTCAATTTGATATATGGGAGGGTCTCCGATGATGATGATGATGATGATGATAAGCCCAACAAGGAGGCACATGAGTGTGTTGAGCATGACCACAATTTAGTGATTGTGGTAGACTACTTCACCTCATGGTCAAGTGATGATGATGACGACGATCGATCTACCACAAGTTCACTTGACAAGATGGATGGTGATGCCCCAAGTGATGCAAATAATGATTCTTCCTCAAGCACACTTGGTGATGATGGTTCATGCTCGGGCCATGATTGCGATGCTACTACAAGTCCATCCACTACACCACATTGCTTCATGTCACAAGGTGACACCAAGGTATCTAATGCTAATGTGGTTGATCATGTTGATTCATATGATGAGCTTGTTAGTAGACTTACTAGCATGACCATATCTTTAGAAAATGAGAAAGCTAAAACATTAAAAATGAGAAAATAAAAACTCATTTCTAAAGAATTTATGTGAAGAACATAAACACTTGAAGTTCTTAAATCTTCACATGATGAGCTAAAATTGACTCATGAAAAGCTTCTTATGTCTCATGAAGAATTATTAGAATAACATGCTTCTCTCATTAAAGTATTTTCAAAGAAACTTAAAAATAATGAGAGCTCATCACATGAGTCAAGTGATCAAATGCAACATGTGACTAACTCTTGTGATGTAGGGAAGAAGCATGTATCCACCTCGTGTGATGATTTAATAGGTATGCCATGTTCTTCACAATTAGATGCTTGTTCTACTTCTATGTCTTATAAGACTAACCTTTCGAAGGAGAATAATGAGCTCAAGAATGAAGTGAAAAAATTAAGCAACAAGATAGAGAGATGCTACAACTCCAAAGTCACCTTTGAGCACATGTTGAAGACTCAAAGAAACTTCGGTGACAAGAGTGGCCTTGGCTTCAACAAGAAGATGACAAAGGGTGAAAGAAAAAGTGAAAAGAAGACAAAGAAGGAAGCATGAGACAAGATCTCTCATTTCATGTGCTATCGATGCTATGAAGTGGGGCATCTTCATGATCAATGCCCTAACATAGAGAAGCTTAAGAAGAAGAAAGAAGAGAGGCTCAAGCATGTCAAGTGCCACAAGTGCCATGATTGGGGTCACTACACCTCAACATGTCCAACCAAGAAATTGGCAAAGCAACAAGTTGAGCCTCAACCAAAGCCACAAGATGAGCAAGAAAAGACACCTCAAGAGCAAATCAAGATCAACCATGAAGATGGTGGTGACTTGATAATAAAGAAGAAGAAAAAACAAGGGGTGGAAGAGCAAGGCACCCAATGCTTGATCAAGATGCCAAGATGATGAGCAAGACTCAAGATAAGAAGAAGGGGTGTATGCTCACATTAAGTGCTTTAAATGTGAAGATATGAAACACTTTGCCTCGAAGTGTCCTACCAAGCTTGAGAAGAAGGCTCAAGCAACTCATGAGAGACAAGGCAATGAAAAGAAATACAAGAGCAAGAAAGAGAAGGCTCTAACCAAGAAAATTTTCTACTCATGCCGGGAAAGGGGACACATGGCTAATTCATATCCCCTACGTAATACATCTAAGCCTATTTCAATTGATACAAATACTATGCTTAGGAAGAATAGCAATGTACCTCATTGGTTGCAATTGCAAAACATCCCGCTACCTATACTAAGGCTTTGCCTAAGTATGTTGCACCTAACTTGAGAGGACCCAAACTTGTTTGGGTACCATCAAAAAGTGAATGATTGTTTGTATGTACCACGACATTGGAGGCTTGATTCAATAGAATTCTTATTGTTCATCATATGTTGAGTCAAGTATTGAAGCCTAGTGCTAATCCAAATCCAATGCCAAGTCAACATAAGTGAAGTCCAAATGCTACAATATACAAGTGCAAAATTCATGTTGTGAGTGATCTATTGGATATATTCGGTGGCTTGCATATATATGAGTTCAAGCTTGCTAATTGGATGATCATGAGCTAACCAAGGTATATCTCTAGTTGATCTCATTTATTTTGGGTGCATATGAGTTGATTGAATTGGATATATATGCATTTGTTGCTGGCTATGAGATGATTGAATGGATTTATGTCTTGTGAAAGTATTCAAACAAGTCTAGTTCAAGTTTGGTTCAATTTGAAAAAGAATAACTCAGGTGATTGAAATCTGTCCTATATTGAAAATCTGAGTGAGCTATGATCAAGTCTAAGTTTGAGTGATCAAATCTATTTGGATTGGCTTGCAATTTGGTATAGACTTATGGTATTAAGTGTTGTACAAAGTGCATGAGAATTAGATAAGAATTACTTTGGTTTTGGAGTGGATCTTGTCAGCTATAGTGCAGCAGTTTTCAGCATGTAGCAATGTGGAAGATGTGAAATATGGTAGCAACCTAGAAGTCTAATGAAGATAAAAATTTTATATATACTAGATGACTTAGTGAAGTACATCTCCACAAAATTTCGTGGCATTTGGACCTGTACATTGGGAGATATGAATTTTTCTTTGAAGGGTATAGAATTTGTCGGGAAGAGTGACAACTATTGAATTGATCAAGAGTCACTTTGATTGAAAGATCCTCAAGTTAAAAACATGTTTATAAGTGGTTGAGGTACCTAAGTTTGGTTTTGAGATGATCTAGAAGCATAACAAGAAAAGAGTACAAGGCCATTTGATTGTAGAGTGTACTTGGCACACCATTGGTACTCAAATTGTAAGATTAAGATCAAACTCGAGATAAAGATAAAGTTTAAGTTCTAGTGACAATTAAAAATCATTTGGTAGAATGAAAATGATCAAGTAGAAAGAAAAGAACTTAAAGAAGGATTCATGGTTACTCATCAAATTAAGTCCACCACTTGGGTCAATCAATCCAGTCTTTTCAAGTGAGTATCAAGAATGATTCTTGAGAGAGATCACTTCTCCCTATGTGTAGGGGCTTTTGCCTTTTTTGTAGGTAAACCAAGTGTGGTACTTAGAATGCTAACATGGAAGTGGTGATCTAAGGAATATTTGAGGTGCTTAGTCGAAGGAAATCAAAAGGATTGATCTAGAGATCAAGTTAGCAACACCCAAAAGAGACCTAGTCATGGCAATTCAGGTAGTATTCTAAGTAGTTCTCTCATGCAAGTATTGATCAAGAAATTAAGCAAGACAACCACAACAAGAAATGCACTTGATCATTAGTGGGTCTCAATTTATATGGGTGAAGAATAGATTTTATTATTAATGATTGGTCTTCACCAAGCTTATAAATTAGATTTCACATTGCTATTGGAGAAATGAATTGGAATCTAATGACTATCCTCTACTCCAACATAGCAAAAGTATCATTGTAATGTGCATGATCATTTTTATCCCTTACTAGTATGCGGTTAGTGCATATAGTACATGCTTATAGGATCATGCATGACAAATAAAATTTTAAATTCATAGCCTACCACTATTGCTTAAATGGTTGATTGATCTAGTGGTAGTGTATGAGTTTTGTTCATGAGCTAGTGAACCTAAGTACTTGTTTTATTTTGGATTGCCAACAAGTGACGAGTACAACATTGACAAGATAACCCTTGTAAGAGGTGTGAAGAAGCTTGGTATTGGTTCAAACCGAACTTGGAAACTTAGACAAATCAATTTAGTTCAAGTCAAGAATAGAAGCACTTACAAGTGGTATCCTACTAGTGGTACTCATAAAGATAGAAAATATTCAAAAATGGTTTTTATTGACAAAACCAACAAGTGGCTCCATGATAGAAAATTCTTCCATGTGGTATCACATTTCTATACGTGGTATCAATCATACAAGACGGTGGATCCACAAGTGATCCTTAACTTTAAGTGATCATCAATGAAGCAAGTTCCCTCACATACAAGAGCTCAAGATTATCAAGTGGATGACCCATGCTATAACATAGGGGGAGGTGCCCCACTAATTTGTATCAAGGTCAAAGATCCTACATGTGGTGTCATTCCAACATTTGTAGTGATTCCATAAAAAATGCAAGATTCAAATGTCAACCATCAACCCTAATGCAATCCTTTGTTTCAATAAGAAGCACACCTTTTATTGAAATTGATGACAAAGAGGGTGAAGTTGGAACAAAGATATGTAAATACATCATGGAGATAAGTAGTAGTGGGATATGAACAAAGAGAGAGCAACATTGAAGAATGGAGAAGGATCAAAATTCTTGGACAAGAGAAGCACACAAGCAGGGAGAGCAAGCTCATAAACTTTGATTGATTGCATTTGATATGTGCATATTCATGTGCTTGCTTGCATTGCATAAGTTTTTAAATTTGATATGCATGCTTGTGTGTTGTATGCTAGTAATATAACTTGAATGATGATATGATAACTAGCATGCATATGTTGATAGCTAAACTTGTGTTTTTTAAACAAAAACTAGAACCTTGCTTATAATGTTGATCTCACGGGGTTTCTAGTGTTATTGTTGTCTAGCTACTCATGATGCTAAGGATTGTGTTAAAAGTGCAACTTTGTTTGGTATCACGCTGAAAGGTCCTTGTTTGGTTTTGGTAATTGAGTGACAACCTTAGGTGGACTAATATGTGCTTGAGTGAGATACATAGGTGATTAGTCCACAGGTACATCATGAGTGAGCAACCTTTTGATAAGGACATGAGCTCCATGCATACGACCATGCTTGGAGATAGAGGACGAGGAGATCAGCGAGGGTATCCTAACCGAGAAGGAGGCCCGAAGCTCATCTGGTTCGAGTCACCAAGGTGGAGGCCCAAATCAAGTTCGAGGCCATCTTGGGTTACAGGACTAGTCTGTCATAAAACTGGTCACACAGGCGCGTCCAGGCTCCATTTTCAACGATCCACATATGGATGAAAAGCTAATTAGATAAGGAAGCCAATGGAAATGGTTTCACGTCAAAAGCCCTTTGGAATCAACGGGAATCATCAAAACAAGTCAGCGTCCAGAATCTGCCAGGGTGTTGCAACACCGTCTTTTGGTCCGTTGGACCGTGTATCGTGTTTGGGCCCATTAGGGGCGCGTCCAGGGGGTGGCGTCCGGGGCTCTATAATTAGCAGCCGTCGCTCTCCTTAGGTATTGGGGTTTTGTTTAGTTCTTGATTTCCTCATGAAACAGACGTCGTTTTACTGTAATTGTGCCGCCAAGGCCGCTTGCTGTGAACCAGGGCCCCTATTCTTGATCTTGTTTGCCTGTGACGATTGGTCCTTTCGAATAAAGACTTGAACTCCTCGTTATCATAAGCCTCATATTTATTTGTAATTTCATACTGCATTTATCCCGTTCTTGCTTGTGTTCTCGATTCGCTTGCAGGACCTGAGACACTTGAAACATAGGTTTGCAACATATGAAACATCCTAGATCTATTTGTAACATTCAGAGAAAACACTTGAAACATAAGTTTGAAATGCCTGAAACACTTGAAACACAATGTCGCCGACGGCCACAGACTACCTGGTGGGGAACTCTAGTAGCCAACAACCTCGGGTTAGAGGGACGTCTAGAGCAACGGTCTAGTGTACACTCCAGGCACAGCGCGCAGGCCTCTCCTTCCTGTCGACGAGCGCGCTGGATGAGGGTACAGGCGTAGGCCTGCCATTCCTCTCCTTTTGCGACGGGCAAGGTGGATGGGGGCAAGGCGCGGAGCAGCGCGTATGTGGCCGGGTGCGGCGGTGGAGAGGACGGCGGGCGGGAGGCGCGGCGGAGCACACACGGTTGCGGCGCTGCGACGATTTTTTTTAAGAAATTACGGTGCCTCAAAGGGAGCAGATATAGGAGTGGATAAGAGAGTCTCGTGGGCATCGCGGCCCACCAACTGGGCGTCTGGACGGACGAACGTCCAGGACAAAGCATTAACTTTTTTTTGTTTAAAGTGAGGCGTAAATATCATAAGCTCGTAACTAGACGATGGAAAATGTTCCATAGGAAACTTAAAAAAAGTGATACAGTACGAGTACATTAGAAAATAAGTAGATCTAATTTAAAAAAAAAAGAAAATAAGAAGATCTAATTAAAAAAAAATAAGAAGATCTCTTGTGCATGCTCACTCCGTTCTCTATCCAGTCTTCAGTCTGCTCCTTCACTGACCAGACGGCAAACGGAGCACCCTCGCCGTAGCGATCTGCCGGCCTGTTCCTCCCATGCCACCATGCGCCCTCCACCGTGTTCGGGTACCTCCCTCCCTCCCCCCTCCCTCCCTCCCTTCCTCCCTCTAGCAATCTTACTTTAGTGCCAGATCTATTCTATTTCCAAATGGCAGTAGGCCTTGGCTGATTGGTGTAAAGGATATGGTTACTTTGTTGGAACCTGGGAGAGATCGACCCAAAACAAACAAACACAGCGAAAATTATGTACTATATCTGAATCTCCATCTGATGTTTACGATCCGACGAACTTCGGTATTGCATAGTCGCTTCGACGGAGATATTATCTGATTTTTACGATCGGACGGACTTCCATCTTGCATAGTCACTTCGACGAAGAGAGTATCATCTTATTGTTTTGTTTAGTTTTCTGGGTCGCCCTTGTTCGGAGGTCAGAGGGCAAGTTGGCATCTGTTCCATCTTTGTACGCAGTTGGACTGCAATAATAGTTGAAATTATTTGGAACTAATCTTCCCTGGCTATTCAACTACAGAGCTATGGATGTATTGGTTAGATATTACTAACTAAACCACTAACGATATAATCGCCTAGAAGATTTGGACATTTAGAAAACCTTGTACAAATAGCATATATCAGTGAAGCCATGCCTTTGTCACACCACACCTGCACTAAAATCTTGAGAAAAAGGGTCAGTAACATTCTGTTTTCTGCAGATTAAGCAAGATTAAGAATGACATTTAAATAAAGATAAGAAGAGCAAACATTCTTCATACTTGCCAGGAACAGTACTCAGTGGTCCATTTTACTGGGGTGGCAGTTTCGTGCCACCTAGTTAGTTATATATCTCTATTTTCACCTTTAGAGTTCATAGCAGGTAATTGGGTGTGTGCTATTAGATGGCCATGCTGCATCAGCGTATTGCTATCAGGGGATATGGAGATGTGTTCTGCAGAACTTAGAAATGCTTTGATCCAAATTTACGTTTGAAACTGCTGTCTATCTAATGTCACAGTTTCAATTTTCTGACATTTGTCATGATTTCCTTGTTTCTATGTTTGGAGCACGATTTTTTTCTTTGCTCTTATCAGCAGTTTTCTTTCCAGTGAGCAATACAAAACAACAAAAGATGGACCCTGAGGAGGAGGAGCTTTCTAATTCTACGGCCAAGATAACTGATGATCTAGTCGTGGAAATACTGTCCCATTTGCCATTCAAATCCTTTTGCCGTTTTAAATGCGTATGCAAATGCTGGCTCGCTTTCTCATCCGATCCTCACTACTCCCAGAAGCTGCCCAAAGTTCCAACTGGTTTTTTCTACAAAGATCGTGACAACTCTGCTGTCCAGTTTGTCAGTCTGTCCAAAAATGATGAAGGCATCGATGGAACTCTTAGTTTCTTGCCACATTATGAACAACCGAAGTTTATTGACTGTTGCAATGGCCTAGTCCTTTGTGAGTACAGGAGCAGCCATACTTCTCCTGACATTTTAAGCTTCATTGTGTGTAACCCAGCAAAGAGTGGAGAATACATCCTGATACTCAACGAAAGTCAGGCAACTTCAGTTATACAACAATTTTGGGCTTTGATCCATCACGGTCACCACACTTCTGTGTCTTCAACTTTCATGAGGACCGTGACTATGACAATTTTTATATTGGTATCAGGACAGTTGAGATGTTTTCATCTCGCGACTCCATGTGGCTAGTGTATTCTGATTTGTGGGATCCTGAAAATTTTGAAATCTTTGTTTGTAGTTACAGACCACACGTGTTCCTTGATGGATTCTTGTATGCACATTCAGATCGTGATGTTTTGGTGTTTGAGGAACCGGAGGTAGAGAACATGGGTGTACCACCCCGTAACTGGACGGATCAGCCAGGGCCTTCTACATCAGCTGGGGCAGCACCTCCGCGATGTTCAGTACGCTTCACTTCGCACACCCACGTCGCCGGACGTGCCCGCGTCGACTCCGATAGTGACGAGTGACTTTTCTTCTTTTTCTTTTTCTTTTTGGTACTTGATGCCAAAGGGGAGAAAATTAGAGGGGTCAACAGTCGACGCCTTGCTGTTGCGCTTTATGTTCAGATCCGATGAGAGTAGTTGTTAGGTTGTGAGTTTGAGAGTCGCTCAAAACTATATTTTATGAAATTATGCTACTTTGTAACTTAATTTGCTTCGAATATAGACATGTATTCATGGTCACTATTTTAGCTTATCATATTATGAGTTTAGATTGTTTTATATTCATATGATCTGCTGTAGAAATCTGATTGTTACCTGACTGATATAGTCAGGACGGCAGTTCCACCCTATGGGGCCGGCAGTGCCGCCCTCTGCTGTATCAGTCAGAATCTTGTGTGCTTGAACTGATAAAACATGTCATATGCATCATGCTTATTCTTGTGACACTTTGTTCAGCACCCCACAGCGTGCATGGATGTAGGGGGAGGTTCCCATCACAGCTAAAATGTGAATCATGGCCTTTAATGCCAAATTGAGAATTCAAATCTCTATTCACATATTTAGGGAGAGGCTCCTACACCCATAGTTCGAAAATCTCAGTTTAGATTTCACATCATTTATAAGCTCTAATTGGGTTGTCATCAATTATCGAAAAGAGGGAAATTGTAAGTGCAATCAAGCCCTATTGTGAGTTTTGGCATTGATGACCACCAAATTAGAGGCCTAATGAGGTTTATCGAGATGACAAGCAGGGAATCGAAAAATGAGGATGATGTACAGGTTGCAGGTGTCCTAATTACAAAAGGTGGCCAGACCTAGCTCAAGGGAAGCTTAAATTCTTTTATGTTTTAAAGTTGAGTTTAGGAAAAGCCGTACTATTAAGAGGGATTTTATGATAGTTGGTCAACTGTTGAACCAGATGCTCAGATTCACAGATCTACATCCTCTCAACTAATCAAAACAGCCAACCAAATTTCAGATCATATTACCTGTTTTGGCTAGAGCGGTAGTGCCGCCCTGTTAAGAGCGGCAGTGCCGCCCTTAACTGACCGTTGGGCTCGGGGGGTATTTATACCCTTCAGGCCCGGCCCACAACGGTCATCTTCTTCAGTGAGTCATTCTGCTCGAAACAAGACAGAACCAAAGCTCACCTCTCTCCTCCATTGTTGCTCCTCCATCTCTCAAGCTAATCATTGATTTCAACCATCAAAACTTGAGAGAAAAGGCAGCAAAACTCGATTGGAGAGAAGATCCACTGATTTCCAAAGTTTAAGAGCATTTGGTTCACGTTTGGCCGATGGTTTTAGGGTTTGTTACTCTTGGAGCTTGCTCCTAGCCGGCTAGCCATCGCCCTTGTGCTTGCCAACTCGTGTGGCAGCCTTGGGAGGTTTGTAACCTCATTCAAAAGCTAAGAAATCACTCCTCACTTCAAGAGTTCACTCTCTTGATTTGAGAATGAGGGTAAGGCAAGTCTTTGTGGCAAGCTCAAGCCTTTTGTGGCTTCCTCAACAACGTGGACTTAGGCAAACCTTAGTGGTGAGCTGAACCACAGGATAAATCTTGTGTCTCGCGTGCTTCATCTTTACTATACTTGCTGTTTACCTTATTGCTAGCTGTTGTTAGGGTTTAGTTGCTCGATTCACTATTGTGTGAAGTTTCTATGGTATCTAGTCTTCGAACTGGATCTTGACTTTATATTGCAGGATTAAGCAACTAGTGGGGTCAGGTTCATATCTGTTAAATCTCAACTGTGTTAGATTATTTTTCGTAGAGCAGCAGTGCCGCCCTATAAGGCCGGCAGTGCCGCCCTCTGTTCTAACATAGTTTTGAGTTGAATTTTTATAGGCCTATTCACCCCCCCTCTAGGCCTCATTTGTCTTCCTGTAGATCCTACACAAAGCCTCAACCAAAGCCACAAGCTGAGCAAGAAAAGACATCCCAAGAGCAAATCAGGATCAACCATGAAGATTGTGATTAACATGAAGAAGAAGAAGAAGAAGAAAACAAAAAGGGGTGGAAAAGCAAGAGAAAGAGCAATGCGTCCAAGGATGAATCAAGACGCAAAGAAAGTGAGCAAGAACAAAGAAGAGGAGGTGAAGGAAGTTGCTCACATCAAGTATCATAGTTGTGATGAATTGGGCCACCTAGATTTGGGTTGTCCAAACAAGCTTGAGAAGATGGCTCAAACAAACAAAAAGAAGTAAGGCAATGAGAAGCACCACATGAGCAAGGAAGAAAAGACTCAATCAAAAACAAAGTGCTACTCATGCTGGGAAAGGGGACACATGGCACATTCATGTCCCCTAGGTAACATTTCTAAGCCCATTTCAATTGATGATCATGATGTGCTTAGGAAGGATGGCAATGGTACCTCATTGGTTACAATTGTAAAATATCCCGCTACTCATACTAAGGCAATGTCTAAGTATATTGCTCCTAACTTGAGAGGACCCAAACTTGTTTGGTACCATCAAAAAGTGGATGAATGTGTGTAGGTACCATGGCATTGGAGGCTTGATTCAATGGAATTCATATTGACCATCATATATTGAGTCAAGTATTGAAGCTTAATGCAATGCTATCCCAATGCCAAGCCAAGAATTAGTAAAGTCCAATTATGCTACAACATACAAGTGTCATGTTCAAGTTGTGGATGATTTATTGGATTATTTGATGGCTTACAAAGATATGAGTTGAAGCTTGCTAATTGGATAATCATAAGCCAACCAAGGTATATCTCTTGTTGATCATTTCACTTGGGTGCATATGAGTTGATTGAATTGAATAAATATGCAATGTTTCTTGCTATAAGATGATTAAATGGATAAATGCTTAGTAATCAAGTTTGGATTGATTTGTGTTGGATAAATTTATAAGATGACCTTTAGTAAGTGGATTGAATGGATATATGTCTTGTGAAAGTATTCAAATAAGTTAGTTTCAAGTTTGATTCACATTTGATGGAATATAACTCAAGTGATTGAAATCTGTCCTATGTTTGAAAATATGAGTGAGCTATGATCTTAGCCATGTTTGGGTGATCAAAACTTATTGAATTGTCATAAAAATTGGTGTACATGCTCTAGACTTACGGTATAAGTTTCTATATGAATTTCATGTGAATTGGATAAGAGATACTTCTGTTTTGGAGTAGATCTTATCAGCTATAGTGCAGCAGTTTTCAGCATAGAGCAGTGGTGGAAGATTTGATTATTGGCAGTTCATATGAGGTCAAATGAAACCCAAATTTTTACAGATGCTATATGACTTAATGAAGCACATCTCCACTAAATTTCGTGGTATTTGGATCTGTACATTGGGAGTTATAGACTATTCTTTGAAGGGTACAGAATCTGCTAGAAAAGTGACTATTATTGGATTCATCTAGAGTCGCTTTGATTGAAAGGTCCTCAAGTTGGAAACATGATTATAAGTGGTTGAGGTACCTAAGTTTGGTTTTGAGATGAGCTAGAATCATGACAAGCAAAGAGTATAAGACCATTTAATTGTGGAGTGTTCTTGGCACACATTTGGTACTCAAGTTGAAGATCAAGATCAAACTCAAGATGAAGATGAAGTTTAAGTTCTAGTGACAATTGAAGATCATTTGGTAGAATGAAAAGGACTTAAACAAGTAGAAAGAAAAGGACTTAAGTAAGAATTCATGGTCACTCATTAAATTAAGTCCTTCACTTGGATCAATCAATCAAGATATTTTAAGCGAGTGTCAAGAATAGTTCTTTGGAGATAGGTCACTTCTCCCTAGTGTAGGGGCTTGCCGCCTATGTGTAGGTAAACCAAGTGTGGTACTTGAAAGGCTAATATGGAAGTAGTGATCTAAGGAGCATTTGAGATGCTTAGTTGAAGCAATCAAAAGGGTTGATCAAGAAAAACAAGCAACACCCAAAAGAGAGCTAGTCATGATAATTCAAGTGGTATTCACACTCATAGTTCTCTCATGCATGTATTAATCAAAAGAAGAAGCAAGCCAGCCACATCATGATAGTGCACTTGATCTTAAGTGGTTCTCAATTTATATGGGTGAAGAATGGACTCTATTCATGATGATTGGTCATCACCAAGCTTATAATTAGACTTCACATTGCTATTGCGGAGCTTAATTGGAAACTAATGACTATCCTCTACTCCAAGATAGCAAAGATATCATTGTAATGTGCATGATCATTTCATCCCTTACTAGTATGCGGTTAGTGCATATAGTACATGCTTATAGGATCATGCATGACAAATGAAATGTTTAAATTCATAGTCTACCACTATTGCTTGCTTGATTAATTGATCTAGTGGTAGTGTATGAGTTTGTTCATGAGCTAGTGAACCTAAGTACTTGATTTATTTTGGATTGCCAACAAGTGATGAGTACAACATTGGCAAGATAACCCTTGCAAAATGTGTTAAGAAGCATGTCATTAGTTCAAACCGGACTTGGAAGCTTAGGCAAATCAATTTAGTTCAAGTCAATATTAGAATCTCATGATAGTGACAAGAGTACAAGAACAAGATAACAATGCAAATGGATATCTAGTTTTTCAAGTGATATCTAGACTCAATTGATATCTTCAAGTGGAATTTACAAGTGGTGTCTAGATCAACCTACAAGTGGTACTCATGAAGATAGCAAATGTTCAAGAAATGGTTTTTATTGGCAAATCCAACAAGTAGTTCCATGCTAGTAAATTCTTCCAAGTGGTATCACATTTCTACACGTGGTATCAATCATACATGATGGTAGTTCCATAAGTGATCCTCAACTTTAAATGATCATCAAATGAAGAAGGCATCCCTCATATACAAGAGCTCAAGTTTAGCAAATGAATGACCCATGCTATGACATAGCGGGAGGTGTCCCACCAATTGGTATCAAGGTCAATGATCCTACATGAGGTATCTTAAAGGCTTCAAGTGGTGTCATTCCAACAAATGAGGTTGAGTCCATAAAAAATGTAAGATTCAAGTGTCAACCATCTACCCCAATGCAACCCTTTGTATCAAGAGATGCACACCTTTTATGGAAATTGATGATAAAGGGGGAGAGATTAGTACAAAGATATAAAATATGCAAGAGGCATTAGGGAGAAGATGGATTCGGATATGGATATGGACAAAGAGGGAGAAACATTGAGGAATGGAGAAGGATCAAAATTCTTGGACAAGAAAAGAACACAAGTAGGGGGAGCAAGCAAAATTCTTGGACAAGAAAAGCACATAAGTAGGGGGAGCAAGCTCATGAACTTGGATTGGTTAAATTTGATATGTGCATATTCATATGCTTGCTTGCATTGCATAAGTTTTTAAATTTGATATGCTTGCTTGTGTGTTGTATGCTGGTTATAGAACTTTATTGATGATTTGACAACTAGCATGCATAGGAAGGTAGCTAGACTTGTGTTTTTACAAGTGGTACTAGAACCTTGCTTATAATATTGATCTCATGGGGTTTCTAGTGTTTTTGTTGTCTAGCTACTCATGGTGCAAAGGATGGTGTTAAAATGTGCACTCTGATTGGTATCACGCATCAAAGGTTAACTCTTTATACCTTAGCATTATTGGTAGTAATTACTCTCCCACAATTCCCATCTATGCATATGTGCGAGCTTCAAACCAAACACTCTAGCACATATGTAGGGAGAGCTAATACTACCAATTTGAGTTTATGGTACTTGTTCAAAATCATTTACACATGGTAAAATCACTTGGGCAAGTAACATGAATCCAAAAGTACTTAATTCCCATATCTTTGTAGAGTTATCATCAATTAAGATTGAAAGGTCCTTGTTTGGTTTTGGTAATTGAGTGACAACCTTCGGTGGACTAATATGTGCTTGAGTGAGATACACTGGTGATTAGTCCACAAGTATATCATGAGTGAGCAACCTTTGCCATGGAGGTGAAATGGCTTGGAGATGTTGCAAATCTCACACATGTGATGAAGGAGCTCATTGCATATGAGACGTGACATGGAGTCATGTGATCAAGGTGGAGAAGATCAAGACAAGACTTGGCTCGATGGACCGGTTGCAAGAGTGAAGGGCAAGTTGAGTGATGACTTGGCGCCGATGGACCGAGGCAACGGTGAAGGGCAAGTGAAGTCAAGATCGATGAACCAATATGGTCACCTGATGATATAAAGTGGATCATATCACTTGTGATTGGTTGGTGCATGTGTTGCATCAATATTGGAGGAGATGGAATGGAATGCGCAAGGTAAAGGTATAACCTAGGGGCATTTCATTTCACCTGTTATATGTGTGTAGAGAAGTTTATGACCGGGTTTAGCATAGATGGCCGTACTATCAAGAGGAGCAAACTTGTTTGCATATCGGTCATCACGTGCCACTCGAGTGATCTAACTTTGCATCGTTGCTAGGATCAAGTGGCGTGACAAGTTGAGTGGCTAACTCCTTTGGAAAAAAATGTTTGTGAAATGCTAACACACGTGCACAAGGTGGTGTACACTTGGTGGTGTTGGCATATTTGCAAAGGAGAAGAAGTTAGAGTTGGAACGAATCAACTTGGAGAAGAAATGAAGGCGAGGAGTGTCACTGTGAGTGACCGGACGCTGGCCTCGGCAGGACCTGTGCGTCCAGTCAGTAGTAGCAGTTGGGCGCGGGCTCGGTCAAGTGACCAGACGCTAGCGCATAAAGGTGACCTGACGCGCAGGGGCCACGTCCGGTCATGCATGACATACGCTGACGTAGCCGAGGGAAATGAGGCAGAGGAGGATAGACGTAGGGGCACATCCAGTTAGGTAGGATCTAACGCGTCCGATCGTGTTTTGAAGGCTCTGGGAGCTCTCTGTTGTTGATCGGACGCTGCTTGGCGTGAGTCCGGTCGTTTAGTAGAGACGTGTCCAGTCGTTAGCTGAAGGTGCGCACGAAGTTAGCCATTGGGTGCCAACGGCTACATTCAAGCGGTTGACACAATGAGGACTAGCGTGTTGGCAAGCATGTGAACGTCGGGATAAAATTGTCATGTCATCCTTGTCTTCCCGTTGGTTTGCATCCCCTTTACACAAGCTTGCAATTACTTTCATATACATTGTGCTTGTGTAGTTACTCTTATAATTTGTTTGCTTGTGGAGCTTGCTAGTTACCTTCTTGCTTGTGTAGCATAGAAGTAGCTCCCTTGTATGGCTAATTTAGTTTTAGTAACCTTGTTAGTCACATTGCTTAGTTTGTATAGCTAAGTAATTCACGCTCTCTAATTTGGCTTGTGTAGCCTTATTATTGAGCATTGCTAGTGAGCTTAGGTGACTTTGTGCTTTTTCTTACTAGATTGTGTAAGAGCTTCTCCGGTTGTTTGAAGTACTAGTGCATAGATTTGTGTGACCTTGCTCTAGAATTGATTAGGTGGGCTCTAGCTAGCCCGGCATCTTTGTTGCCTAATTAGGATCTTTTTAAGGTGCTTGAGAACTTAGATAGAGGGGTGTAGTCTTGGCTAGACTGATAGTTTTAATTCTCCATTTGCTTCGGCTAGCCGGTGCATTTAGTTTTAGAAAGGACTATTTAGCCCCCCCCCCTCTAGTCCGCCATCTCGACCCTGCACATGCTTCAAAGGTTATTCTTTACACCTAAGTATCATTTGGTAGTAATTACTCTCCCACAATTTTAATCTATGCATATGTGCTTGCTTCAACCCAAATACTCTAGCACATATGTAGGGGGAGCTAATACTACCAATTCGGGTTTGTGGTACTTGTCCAAAATCACTTACACCTGGTAAAATTGCTTGGGCAAGCAACATGAATCCAAAAGAGCTTAATTTCCTTATCTTTGTAGAGTTGTCATCAATTACCAAAAAGAAAAAGATTGAAAAGTCCTTATTTGGTTTTGGTAATTGAGTGACAACTTAGGTGGACTAATGTGTTTAAATGTGAGATACATAGGTGATTAGTCCATAGGTACACTTGTGTGAGCAACCCATGCCATGGAGGTGAAATGGCTTGGATATGTTGCAAGGCTCACACATGTGATGAAGGAGCCTATTATTGCATATGAGACATGACATGGAGTCATGTGACTAAGGTGAAGAAGATCAAGACAAGACTTGGCTTGATGGACCGGTTGCAAGTGTGAAGGGCAAGATGAGTGATGACTTGGTGCTGATAGACCGAAGCAATGGTGAAGAGCAAGTGAAGTCAAGATCAATGAACCAACAAGGTCACGTGATGATATGAAGTGGATCATATCATTTGTGATATGGTTGGTGCATGTGTTGCATCAACATTGGAGGAGATGGAATAGAATGCGCAAGGCAAAGGTATAACCTATAGGCCATTTTATTTCACCGGTCATAGGTGTATAGAGAAGTTTATGGCTGGGTTTAGGATAGATGACCGTACTATCAAGAGGGGCAAACTTGTTTGTATATCGGTCATTTAGTGCCAATTGAGCGATCTAACTTTGCGATGTTGCTAGGATCGAGTGGCGTGGTGAATTGAGTGGTTAACTCCTTAAAAATGATTGTGAAAATGCTAATACACATACACATGGTGGTGTACACTTGGTGGTGTTGGCACATTTGCAAAGGAGAAGTTATTGGAGTTGAAGCGAATCAACTCGAAAAAGAAAAGGAGGAGTTTTAGGGGGACCAGACTCTGCCTCGGCAGTGACCGGACTCTGCCCCCTATGTCCGGTCATGCTGCGCAGTGAAGGTGTCGGGTTCATAAACCCGGGGTCCCTGATGGACCTGCTTTCTAGCAAAAGCTCGGCCTAGCAAACGACATTGCGAACGATGTGCAACTCCTGGGCCGGCCCAAATACCTGACGACAGACCAGAAGGGTGATCCAGTCTCCGATCGGAAGACCTGGCCAAGGAGGAACAGTGCTAGCTTCCGACTCTGACCGGAGGGCCTGGACAACGCCCACCTCCACGCTCAGACTCCGACCCTCATCTTCGACCGAAAGGCATGGCCAAAGCTCTCCACCTCCGACTCCAACCCGCGTCTCCGACCGGAAGACCTGGCCAACACCCGCCTCGGTCTCCGAGTTCGACCCGCTTCTTCGACTGGGGATACACCGAACTCCTGCTTATAGCTCTTCTCTGACCGGCGCAGTCAGAGCCGACTGGGACCAACTGATCGGGGATGCCCGCTCGGTAAGGACCTAGGAAACAAGCAGAGCAAGTACGGTGGGACACTCAAGACAACCATAATACCAAAGACCGGACCCTGCACACCTGTAGGACAGTACTGATAGGACATGTCAGAAGGGTGCCCTACAACCTTCTAGACATGTCAGAACCCAAATAGTATTAAGGGCGCCGACATTTGCCCTACAGTGTTGTGGGCACCATCAATTCCCATACCAGGCTAGCACGGTAAGCCCCCCACATGCATCTGGGCATCCATAGTATTGTGGGCGCCGGTATTTACCATACCTGGTGCAACACGGTAAAACCTCCCATATGCATCTGACATCAACAGTATTGTGGGCACCTACAATTATCTTGTACCCGACGGCGTAGGCAACAAGACTTAGTAGCATACGTACTCTCTCTCTCTCTCTTGTAAGGCCATCCCATTCATCTATAAAAGGGGATGCGCTCCCTCCAAAAGCAGGACGATCGATTCAACACACAACAACAAAACTGCTAGGTTCAAACCTAGAGCACAGGCTCGAACACTCATCGCACATAGGAGCCCCTGTCACTCTCGGCTCTTCAGACCAGAGTCCGACCAGACCTCTTGTAACCCCCATCTTACTCCCTCTCGTTTGTAACCCCACAGCAAACTTCGAGCACCTGGGCTCAGGAATAAAGTCACCAACTAACTCAAATTGGAGGTAGGGCATGTTGCCTGAACCAGTATAAACCCTGATTCATTGAGTGCTATGCCACATCCAATCACAACGTACAGCAAAACTACAAATATTCACTTGTTGGTCACGTTCTGCACCAACAGTTGGCGCCGTCTATGGGGAAGACGTCGTACGTTCACGCTTTTGGTCATCGGATGGCCCACCTTTCCACCATCTTCGGCATGGCGAGCTCAGGCGATACGACTCGCTTTGGCTCACTGGATTTTCCCGTGCTCCCACCTATTGGGACATGGGTTCCTCCCATCTTTGAGCAGTCCCAGGCCTTCCTCTTTGGAAGCCTAGACTTTGTCGCTGACCAGCTCAGCGTGCTTCGCCTTCACAAGGAGGTGCCTGTCCTAGCACCTATCGGAGGAGGAACGCCCTCCATCGTCTCCGAGCCACCCAGCGACCTCAACGACGAGGCGCCTACGCTTCGCTCCAAGCACACGCTGGGCTCAAACCCCACTGTGAGTAACGTACGTTTTGTTCTTTACTCGCTATTTACTATCTTCTGCCGATTATCTAGAGGGACCCCATTGTCCGCACCGCAGCCACCATACGGCCGGTTCCCCTATGACCTCGCGTCCCCCATGGACGCGTACACTCGGGGACTCCAAAAGATGCTGACGCCACTCCCTCTCAAATCCGAATTCATGGGGATGGTGAGCTACGCTCCCACCTCCTTCGACGACCTCGTGGATGACGAGTTTGGGAGCGATGGCTCCAGCATCGGTGACGTGGCACCTAGACACCCTCTGTCCTGGGAGTGCACTATGGCGGATGCCCCGGGACAGCCATCGATGGTAGCAGAGTCCCTGTAGACTCATACCCCTCCAGACCCTTGTGCGGAAGCCCTCGTGTGTGCGCAGGAGCATGGTGAGGAGCTGCGACAAAGGTGGTAGAACCAACAGCTGCATGCGCCAGCACGCTCGGTGCAGCACTCTGCGCCGCACGCGCGTAACCCGGTGAGCGGCGCCCGATGGAAGCGATCCCCCATAGTTCGCTCAGGCTGGCCAGAACATCACCGCTGCGGTGATGCTTCTACGCGGCCTTCTCAAGCCCATCAAACCCCAGGAATAGGCGATCCACTGGAACCTCCGAGCGCTGGTGGAGACCGCCGCTGTTCAACAAGCGGAGAGCCCCGCATCACGACGCCGACTCGCGGCCTGTTTCCCCACCGGGGGAATAGGGGCGCACCAGTCTAGACGCTCCATCCGCTCACTGCTGCAGCCACCGAGCGCAGCACACGAGGCCGTAGCCACGCCATGGCCAGACCCAGTGTCCGCTCCACACCGACCGCCAGTGCGCGAATGCCTCGGTCCGAACCGAGACGCTCGCAGCGTCATCAACAACCAGCGTTAGGCCTAGCATAATGATGACGTCCACCGAGCGGCGACGAGAGCAGGCAGCACGAGCCCCGACCGAACCATCGAGGGGAGCGGCGACATGCGCCCCAGGCATGGTCACCGGCCGGACGACCGGAGTCCCAGCCCGGACGGCTCGGGACCCTGGGCCTTTGGCCATCGCATCCAGAGAGCGCCGTTCCCACAACACTTCCGACCACCCACCAACATCGCCAAGTATACCGGGGAGACGAATCCTAGTATATGGCTCGAAGACTTCTAGCTCGCCTATCAAGCTGGTGGAGTGGATGATGACCACTTCATCATTCAGTACCTCCCCATCTGCGTGGGGAAACATGTCTGAGCGTGGCTCGAATTCCTCTCGCACGACAGCATCCGCGACTGAGTGGACCTCAAGAGAATCTTCGTCGAGAACTTCCAGGGGACGTACGTCCGTCCTGGGAATTCCTAGGACCTCAAGAGCTACCAGCAGGAGCCCAATGAGTCCCTACGGGATTACATCCTTAGGTTCTCCAAACAATGCAACTCCCTCCCTGATGTCATTGATGTGGACGTCATCAGCGCTTTCCTCTCCGAGACAACCTATGAGTCCCTGATCCACAAGCTTGGCTGCCTGAAGCCCCGTACCACCCACAACTTACTCGATGTCACCACGAACCACGCCTTTAGCAAGGAGTAGTCTTCAATGGAGGCCGGCACAAGGGCAAGGCCAAGCGCGAGGATCAAGACGAGGGCCCCTACACGTAGAGGGGGAAAAAGAATAAGAAGAATCGCCGCCGATAGGCTAACTCCACGTTGGTCACCGTGGCTGATCGCATAGGCAAGCAGCCTCAGTAGGGCCTGCCGGACCACTTCGACAAGCTCATGGAGAGCCCATGCACCAACCACACCTACCCCGTCAAACACCTCTACAAGGACTGCCAACTCCTCAAGCGCTTTCTCCGATAGGCCAGTGGGCCGAAGGAAGGAAAAGGCAAGGAGGCAGCAGCCAAGAAAGGGGTCATGGCGGGCAAGGATGTGGGTGACTGAAGGTCCCTATACGGTGACCAAGGTAATCTGACCCGGTGCCTACTGACTGAAGGACGACAATGGCGACGTTCTCACCAACACTTGGAACATCGAACAGCTACGTCGTTTCTTCCCCTAAAAATTCAGTCTTACCGCTTTCTTTCGTTCAACATTTGCTCCTACAAAGCACCCCGGCCCGAACACTTTTAGTCTAGGTCGCTCGGGGGCTCCACGTGGTTGTGACACCACCATCTCTTTTTTTACTATCATATGATAAATACTTTTCACCCGAACGAAAGGGTAGCTTGTTCCTTTAATTACCTTACGTCACTTTGCTTTAAACATTCCGACCGATCACACCGCGCCATGACCTACGGTTACGAGCAGCTAAGCCTCGCGGGCCATGCCTAGGTTCTTAAGGTTGCAGCCTATGGTTCAAACGGGTAGGTGCGAAAAAGAAAGAATAAAAAACAAAGCTATGCTAGGGTAAAAACTAGGAACGGATGGGACAAGACTTCCCCGAACGAAGCGATTCATCACAAAAATAAAGTTGTTGTATTCATGGATACACAAAAACGTTCACACAAGGGCTTCCCCATGAACTTATGCTTTACATATGCTAAGTACTTCTACTCTAAATTTTACTATGGCTGCCCGGCGGCATTGGCTGATGGCACGACCGGCGAAGGTAGGGGCTGCTCGCTCTCTGGCACGGCGACACTGGGCTCGGTCGGAGGTGGAGCGACATTCGCCTCTGATCCGGGCTCTGCTCCATCCGTAGGCGGGGCGACATCCTCCTAGCGTGCGCCTTCGGCCCGTTCGCACGACGAGCATCCATCATCCGCTGCGTGGAGACTTGCTCGGCCACCAACTGTGCGTGTCGTAGCAAGCTCTCCCCAAGCGCATGGATGTCCTCCATGCTCTAGCCAATGGCATACCCACTGCAGATGGTGACGAAGTCCATGTCTGGGTGGTGCATCACCACCGAAGTCAGCACCCCCGACGTCCCATAGAACATCCCGTCGGAGAGGAGGGCCCAAACCTCATCCGGTACCTCCGCCAGTTGGATGGCAGGCATGCTGGTGCTTGGTGCCGACCCAAAGACCCCCGAGACGACGACCTAGGCGACATTGCACATCTGGTCAAGCTCCCCATCAAGAGCATGTTGCTCTTCCAAGGACTTGGCTAGCGCCTCCGCATTCCGACCAATTGTCACCTTGGCCGTCTCTAGGTCCTGCTCCAGCGATCCAACCTTTCCGCACAGCTCTGGAAGAAGGATGACAAGCTTAGAAGCAAGCTAAAGGAAGAAACCAAGACATCAAAAGCAAAACAGGTACATACCGACGTGGGTGTTCTCGAGGATGGAAAGTCCCTCCTCCTGCCGAGTCACCTGCTCACGCAGCCGAGCGTTCGCCTCCTCCATCCTGAGCACCCGGCCCCGGAGCGCGAGCACTTCCTGGTCGACCTCCGACCGAGCCTTCTGCTCCGACTCTAGGGCCTCTAGGGAACTCTAGAGCGCCGCCTTGGTCTTCGCCAGGGACTTCTGCAGCGCCGCCTCGGTCTCCGCCTAGCGGACCTTCACCGCGTCAAGCCCCCACTTAGTGGCGGTCGCCCACTTCGCCGCGAGCAGTTCCGCTCCCCGCGCCTCGGTCACCTCCACCGCACGGTCTTGGGACTCACGGCGGGCGCACTCCAGCTGGTGCTCTAGCTCAGCAACCCACCACGACATCATGGCCTCCTGGGCGTGCTCCTCCTGGAGGAAACAAGACTCGCGGCTCGACATCTCCTCCAGACCCTGCAAGCATGCTGAGGCAACCGACGAAAGACCAAGGAGTCAAGGACGAACGCAGAAAACTCACCTCTGCGATGTGGGGTAGGTCGACCGTGACCGCGTGATGGATGACCTTGACCCGCTCCAAGGCCTCCTCAAGCTTCACCCTGGTTTGGGCGAGATTGGACTCCATCGCAAGTCCTCTCCCCCTAAGCACCTCCTAGAGCTGATCCTCCTGCTCATCCTGAAGGATGAACCGAACCTTCCTTTGGTCCTTAGGGCAGGGCCACACTAGGTCGGTGGTCGCCCCCAGCCCGCTGGAAGGCCTAACCAACGATCGGACCACCTCCAGCTCCTGCAACGGCGCCGACGGCTATACCATGTCACCTGCTTCGCCGTTGGAGGAGACCTCCACTATCTCGATTTCACGGCCCACCGGTGGATGTTCCGCCTCTGCTTGGCCGCGTCACCCCCCGACACCTCCAGCTCCGACTGGGAGGGTGAACCATGCGGCTCTCCGACCGGCGAGGCAGGAAGCCTGGTCTCCCTCCCCTCTTCTGCCATAGCCGGTGCAGGAGGGATCACAAGGGTCACCTCTGATGCGGCCTCCACCACCGCTAGGATCGCCAACATCACCTCCACCGCAGCTGTACTTGCAACCAGCTGTGAAGGCACCACCCCTAGAGGGGAAGGGTGTGCCGCCACCGACCTGCTCTCCCTACCACTCATCATGGCTCGATGCAGGCTGGGTGTCCACTCCACCCGCATGGGAGTTGGGGCGATGCTCAGTCCCGTCAGCATCTGGCCGCTGTCGAAAAGAACAGGTCAGTCACGTTCCAAAAACTCAACTATAAGATTAAAAAGAAACAAAGAATACATACCAGGACGTAAGCGGCAGGGCTCTTAAGCCCCGACCCGCTGGCAACGGGCCTGCTGGAAAAGGGCTGCTCACAGCTCACGAGCCACACCCCCTCACCTCGGCCGGGTGAGGGGGAAGAAGACCCGGCCGGCTCCCGATCGACCCGTGAGTCGCCACGACCGCCGGCTCAAGGCATGCCAACCGGAGCGGCTAGTGGAGCATCCCCACGTTGTGGGTCACGCGGCGACGCCAGCCCCGATAATGCACAGGCGCGAGCCTGCTCCTTCGAAGGGCGTGGCGACGGCGTCCGAGCTCGCGGCGCGCTTCCTTGGCGCGAGAACATCGCCGTGCCTCTCTGCATCCTGCTCGCCACTGGCAGATGCGGCCGTAGGCTTGCGACACTCCACCGAGGTCACAATGGCATCCCAGCCTCTACCATCCTCGGAGGAGCTCACGTCGTCCCCCACCTCCATGGGGTCCTCTAACTCAAGCTCCGCCTCCACATCGCTCTGATTTTCGCCGGCCTGCACCCGCCGGGCGATCTCCATCTCCTTCGCTTGCTTCCTCTGAGCCTTCTCAGCTCTCTTCTTCTTCTTCTTCTTGACTGCCGCCTCCTTCTGGGCAGCCTGCTGAGCCACGCCCTCCGGCGCCTTTGGGAGATGCGGCCAGGATTTATAACGTTCGAGTCCCTGCCAAACAGGCAACTTGAAGTCAAATAACAGGAGAGCAAGATCGAAAGGGACATGGAATAAGGAGAGAAGAACGTACCAGATTGGACAGCTTCAAGGCATGAAGTGCTCTGGGATTTCCTTCAAGGGTCTCTTCGGCCCTCAAATGCAGCACCCGGTCGAGTCGGCTCCAGACTTTGTCGTTCACCAACTCCTCCGGTGACGCACGGTCGAGATCTGTTGGGCTAGTGTACATTAACATCGGTCGTGTCCTTTCTGCCAGCGGGGTGACCTGATGGCCGAAGAAGGTGTGGAACACCCGCACCCCATTGAGGCCACGCTTCACTGGCTTCTGGAGCTCTGCCTCGATGATCTCCAGCTTGTTCTGCCGACTAGAGGGGGCCCACGACCAGCTATCCCACCTCTCTGGCCTTCTACCGATGAATGGTGGGAATGGTGCCCCATCGGGTTCCTAATGTATAACCACTCCCCATGCCATCCCCGATTGGAGTCGCAGGGGGAGTATGCGGGGTAGGCACCCGATGAACTCAGTTTCTTCTGCAAGGCGAAGCCCCCCACCGGCGCGGTCCTAGGCGAATCCCCCTTCGACAAAGCTCACCCAGAGAATAGCCACCAAAAGAAGTCCACGTGCGGCTCCATCCCGAGGAAGGCCTCGCAGACAGTGATCAAGCCGGTGATGTGCAGCACCCCAGTCGGATTGAGGTGCTGTAGTTCCAGGCCCCACTCATTGAGGAGTCCACGTAGGAACTAGTGCGCGGGATATCCTAGCCCATGCTCATGGAAGGCGAGGAAGGAGGCAACCTCGTCGGCGCGAGGACGCGGAAAAGCCTCCCCCGCAGGAGCCCTCCAATGAGCCACCTCCTTCGGTGGTAGCAGCCCCTTCACGACAAAGGCGGCCAGCACCGACTCGCTTACACAGGATGACCTCTAGCTCGACATCATATTCCAGATTCACGAATGGATCTATGAGTACTCCTCTCCCTCGCTTTACTCTCTCTCTCTCTCTCTCTTAGGAACCGTCGTCGTGCACGAACACACTTGGCGAGAAGGAAGAAGGAGAAGAGGCAGCAGTTGGGGAAACGGCACAAAAACCCTCCCCCTTCCCCTATTTAAGGAGGAGACACAGCGGTTGAAGAAAGGCAAAGGATTGGGGCGAAAAACCCTCTCCCTTCCCCTATTCAATGTGGATGGGAATACGACAGGACGCGTCCTGACCGATGGGATGCACCCTGGTTAGACAGCATGTGGCCTGGGCATGGCCCACCACTACCGCATGCTGAGCGTAGGAAACAAGGCGCAACTGCACACAGGCGGCCCTTCGCCTTCCCAGGAAAGACTTGGAAGGGTCCAACAAACAGGATCTCCGCCCAAGAGAGACTAACGAGCTTCCTGAGTCGATTGGACGGCTCAGGTGAACGCTGAGAGACATGTAAGGAGCAGAGGGATGCCCCGTGCAGGCTATGCCATCTCCACCACGAATGGTGGACATGGATCCCGATCGGACACATCCGACGAGAGCTCCTGAAACCCGTCACTCGAGTCATCAAGGTAACTTTACCAAAACCCTTTATTTCATTTATTTGCATGATCATTCATTCATCATCTCTCATACACGCATTCACACATTCATCCATACACGCATTCACACATTCATCCATGCACGCATTCATTCATTCATCACACGCATCCAAAGCATCGCATATACAGTTGATGCATCACAACGCTTTGTGTTGTGTCACGAAGCGGTAGTTGCCTCATTCAACATGAGCAATGACCGACCGGGGTTTGAAGGTGGGCCCACGAAGGGCTCAAGGCCGCCTCGCATCAAATAGAGCCAGGGGAGAAAACGTAGATGAGCCCCAGTGGCCCTCGTCCAGTCTGCTCCGAAGCAGATAGGGTCATCTCAATCTTCTCATTCGATCCTAACCTCGAGCCACGCCCACAGAATCTCCATCGAGGGAAGGCTAGCGGGCCACCTGGGTTGGTCTCTGGAATGACCCAGGCATCTACCGGGACACAGGTCAAGGAGCAGTGGAATGCCACATGAGGGCTATGTCAACCCCGTCACGAACAACGGACTCGGATTTCACTCGAACATGCCCGTTAGCGAGCTCACCGAGCGCGTCACTCGAGCCATTGAGGCAAGCGATGTTAGCTCAGCCCCTCCGATTGTGGAAACCGCGGATGGGGTAACGCACAAAACTCAACCGACCCCAACCGAGCCCAACGGGGCTTGGGGCTTAGGACGCCCAGCCCAACAGCTGCTCCCGACGCTTGGATCCATGAGTCCGTCTCGCCCGATCCCTCAAAATGCCTTGGCTGCGCCCGACGCCTGGATCCACGAGTCATCTTGCCCAATCCTTAAACTACCTCGGCTATGCCCGATGCCTGGATCCGTGAGTCCGTCTCGCCCAATCCCTCGGCTGCGCTCGACACCTGGATCCGTGAGTCCGTCTCCCCCAATACCTCAACTGTCCCGGCTGTGCCCGACACCTAGATCCACGAGTCTATCTTGCCCAATCCCTCACCTGTGGATTCGAAAGCTCGTCTCGTCCAATCCCTAAACTGCCTCGGCTGCGCCCGACGCCTGGATCCATGAGCCCATCTCGCCCGATCCCTCAACTGCCTTGGCCACGCCCAACGCCTAGATCTACGAGTCCATCTCGCCCGATCCCTTGGCACGCCTGATGCCTGGATCCATGACTCCGACTCGCTCGATCCCTCGGCGCGCCCGACACCTTGGTTGATGACTCCAACTCGCCCGGTCCCTCGGCCGCGCCTAGACGCCTAGGTCTGTGCTCCTAGAAACGATGGATCAGAAACTAGAAAGAGGAGGCTACGCCCACCAAGGTGCACACGCACACGCCCGCTGACAGTACCCCAGACGATTCTTTCCTAATTCGCCCGGGGGCTCGGGAGCTACACCCGCTGTCAAAGCAAAAAATTCCCCCACTGACAAGACGAAATACCCCCTAGGCGATTCCACCCGAATCACTCAGGAGCTCGGGGGCTACACCCACGAGTGCGCTCGCGCGCACCCGCCGTCAAGACAAAAAATCCCCCAGACGATTCTACCCGAATCACCAGGAGGCTCGGGGGCTCCTGTCGGGTTCATAAACCCGAGGTCCCTGATGGACCTACTTCCCAGCAAAAGCTCAGCCCAGCAAACGATGTTGTCAATGATGTGCAACTCCTCGGCTGGCCTAAATACCTGACGACAGGCCAGAAGGGCAATCCAGTCTCCAACTAGAAGGCCTGGCCAAGAAGGAACAGCGCTCGCTTCTGACTCCGACTCCAACCGGAAGGCATGGCCAAAGCGCTCCGCCTCCAACTCCAACCCGCGTCTCCGACCGAAAGGCCTGGCCAACACCCGCCTCTGTCTCCGACTCCAACCCACTTCTCCGACCGAGGATACACCGAATTCCTGCTTACAGCTCTTCTCCGATCGGTGCAGTCAGAGCCGACTGGGACCAACCGACCGGGGACGCCCGCTCGGTAAGGACCCAGGAAACAAGCAGAACAAGTAAGGCAGGACACTCAAGACAACCGCAATACCGAAGACCGTACCCTGCACACCTGCAGGACAGTACCGACAGGACATGTCAGAAGGGTACCCTACAACCTTCCAGACATGTCAGAACCCAAATAGTGTTGAGGGCGCCGACATTTGCCCTATAGTGTTATGGGCGCCATCAATTCCCATACCAGGCTAGCAAGGTAAGGCCCCCCACATGCATCTGGGCATCCACAGTGTTGTGGGCGCCGATATTTACCATACCTGGTGCAACACGGTAAAACCTCCCACATGCGTCTGACATCAACGGTATTGTGGGCGCCTACAATCATCTTGTACCCGATGGCGTGGGCAACAAGACTTAGTAGCATATGTACTCTCTCTCTCTTGTAAGGTCGTCCCCTTCATCTATAAAAGGGGATATGCTCCCTCCAAAAGCAGGACGATCGATTCAACACACAACAACAGAACCGCTAGGTTCAAACCTAGAGCACACGCTCGAACACTCATCGCACGTAGGAGCTCCCGTCACTCTTGGTCCTTCAGACCAGAGTCCGACCGGACCTCTTGCAACCCCCATCTTACTCCCTCTCATTTGTAACCCCACAGCAAACTTCATGCACCTAGGCTCAGGAATAAATTCACCGACTGACTCAAACTGGACGCAGGGCACGTTGCCAAAACCAGTATAAACCCTGTGTCATTGAGTGCTAGGCCACATCCGATCACAACGTATGGCAAAACTATAAATATTCACTTGTTGGTCACTTTCTGCACCGACAGAAGGCGTGGCTCAGGGTTTATGACCGGACGCTAGCAAGGTGAAGGACCGCATGCGGCGCTTGTGTGTCCGGTCGTGGTGACGTGGCACGATAGAGACAGCGTGGGAGGACTGGACTCTGGAGCGCATCCGGTCATCAGTGACCTGACGCATCCGGCCAGCCTTGGGAGCTCTCGGTGTGGTTTTTGACCATGACTGGACGCACGCTAGGGCGCGTCCGGTCAGTGGCTGGCTGAGCGTGTGAGTGCACAGGTGCGCGCGATCAAACGCTAGGAGGCTGCGTCTGGTCATCGCTTCGGCGCGTCCGATCTTTGCTAAGGCGCTTGCGCGGGAGAAGTAGCCGTTGGGATTGGGTGGCGCACGTTCAAAGCAGTGACATGTGGTGAGGATCCCGCGACTGGACGCAGTGCTTGGCGTGTCCGATCGTCCTAAAATCTGCCCAGTAAAGGGGTAACGACTTTTTTCGTTCGTGGGGTTATTAATAAAGCACTTGGCTGGCCTTGGGCTAGTAGCTGGGCACCCTTAAGCCTGGTGGCTTGTGTAGGTGTGCTTGGGAGCCCTCTAACTCACATGAGCTTAATAGTGATCATCCGATTGAGTGTGAGTGGGATTCTAGTGCGATTGCTTTATGAGGTTGCATCGAGTGGCATTAGGTGATCGAGTTGCAAGCCGGTGGTGCTTGTTACTCTTGGAGGTTGCACCTCTTAGACGGCTTGGTGGTGGTCTCCATCGAAGCACGCAAAGAAAATTATGTGGTGCTTCGAAGAAGTGATTGTGAGGGGGATTGTGCTCACCCGCGGGAGCCGCGAAGAGCAACTCTAGTAGAGCGAGACACGAAGAACGATAAGTGGTCCGGCCGGGTCAAGTACTAGAGCTTTTGGTAAGCACTTCACGTGGGAGAGTGTGACTTGTGGGTTACCACTAGCAAGAAGACCGGCGGCAACCTTGGAGCTTGTCTCAGCGGGGACTAGCGTGTTGGTAAGCACGTGAATCTCGGGATAAAATCACCATGTTATCCTTGTTTTACCGTTGGTTTACAATTCCCTTACACAAGTTGATAATTACTTTCACATTCATTGTGCTTGTGTAGTTGTTCTTGTAATTAGTTAGCTTATGTAGCTTGCTAGTTATCTTTTTGCTTGTGTAGCATAGAAGTAGCTCCCTTGCGTGACTAATTTGATTTGAGTGACCTTGTTAGTCACATTGCTTAGTTTGTGTAGCTAAGTAATTTGCGTTCTATAATTTGGCTTGTGTAACCTTGTTATTGAGCATTGCTAGTGAGCTTAGGTGGCTTTAAGCTTTTGCTTTATTAGCATGTGTAGGAGCTCACCGGTTGCTTTAGTACTAGCGGCATAAGTTTGTGTGACCTTGTTTCTAGAATTGGTTAGGTGAGCTCAAACTAGCCCGACATCTTTGTTGTCTAATTATAATCTTTATAAGGTGCTTATGAACTTAGATAGAGGGGTGTAGTCTTGGCTAGACTGTTAATTTTAATTTCACATTTATCTCAGTTAGCCGACACGTTTAATTATAGAAATGACTATTCACCCTCTTCTAACCCACCGTCTAGACCCTACAGTGGTGTAGTGATTGGACATATATCACAGTGACCAACAACGACCTTCTACCCACGATTAAGCCTCCCCTCTAGCTTAGCACATGCAATTAGCATAGTAATTAAGATGAGAACAACAATGCACAATTTGGTAGACTAAGTAGTAGCAGCTTTTCCTTTACGATTACGAAACCGATAGGGTTAGCCCGTACGTCCTGTTTAGAATAATGGCGAATGGGAAGAAGGACTGAAAGAAAATACACACTAGACCGTCGTCTTACCAGGTTTAATTTCTAAGGAGTGGTATCTAGAAGAAAGACGACATTTTCCACAACGAAAACCCACTTTTGGAACTTGCCTTGAGCCCTTTGGCAATCGATAGATCTACTTTGTTTCTCAATCACAACCCCTCTACTCTAACCGAATCATTGTCCTTTCTCTTCGTTTCACTCCTTTACTCCAAAGAAAAGAGAAGATAACGTCGTCCAAAGGTCCACACATACTTATTCTACTAGTAAATAACCCCAAATCGTCAGTCTAATCAAAGTGCGAGCAAACACCCACCTCATCAGCTGCCAACTACCTTGTGGGAAAAAGTAGGGACTTTTTTTTATTGATTATATTCCAATCCAACGTCGTCAAGCTCATCAGGTCACCTCCTGCCGACTGTCTCTGGGCTACAAACTATTGTTATTGTTATACATTTCTCAATTAATTTATGTCCCTAATTCATCAATTTCGCTAGAATATTATTATTAGGAAATTATTGGTCTTCACATTTATCCGACAATGCAAATTCTTGACCATACCCTTGCTATTCATAAGAATACCCCTTTCGGCTGCAGTTTCAGCTGCCACAAGAATTGTGGCCGAGCGGAGTAGAATTTCAGAACTTTCTGCACGGATCCTAGAAACGCGAAACTGTGAAACTGAATTTCAAATTTGTGTACACAAATCCTAGAATAACAAACTGCGAAATTAAATTTGGATGGGGCGGCAATTGGCACGTACGACGTCCAAGTCTAAGATGAATGATGAACATCCCATCAACTTCTTGAAAGCCCCCCTACCAATCTGCTAGACGTTTGGACACGTTGTGACCAACATTAACGCAGCACGCACAGTGCACCGATTCGCTTCGTCCGCAAGGTCGTTTGGTTCCCTAGCAAGCAGATCCGCATGCAGATGTTTTTTTTTTTACAACACCGCATGCAGATGGTTGGACGCACTCCGAGAGGACACAACTTTTCGATTTCGCCCCACATCCTGTCCTGATAGTACAAAATTGATCAAATAGTAATTCACTCTTTGGGAGCCCCAACTGATAGTGCAATCATACATTTACAAAGCTGGGTGAGGTGATTGTACCTCATCTCAACTGCATTTTTCGCATGTTCGTCACAGCTTCTTCATAATTACTTCTATGGAGAAGATGAAGCAACTCTAAACCCAGCTATTGGTCTAAAAGCAGCTCCGGACTATCGACTTGCATCTTGCATGCATTTGTGGCTCCCTGGCTTGGATTCTTGCGCATTCAAGACAGACTGCGTGCCTTTGATCTGCCTGCCCATGTACTAGGCCATAGGAACACAGATCCAGAGGGAAAACGGGGGTGACTGGAATCTTCACTGCTAGCGGCCGAGGATCAATTTTTGTGTGCCTTGAATCGAGGCCCAATGTCTATGGCAGGTGACTGAAGCTACTCATGTTTCATGGAGACTTGGAGAGGATCGGAGTGAGAAATGTGAGGAAGAAGGCCACTTTGTTTTTATTTATTTATTATTAGGAGTAAATTGGTGACGACATTTTAGTCGACACAACAAAAAATCACTAGTCCATTTTTTTATTATTAGGCAGGTTGCTGGGTCTCTGTGTGCATTAACTCGATCGGCCGAGAAAATTGAGGTGTCCAGCAGCGCCTGCTGCGTGCGTGCGTGCGTTTTCTAAACACAAGGCTGCATGCGACCGTGTTCTTCGCTGAGCGAGGTGCGTGGCGCGCGGCGGGCGGGGCTCGCGGCGTGCACAAGCCGTAGGCAGCCACCACGCCCGACATTAGTCTTGAATATAGACGTCTAATAGCAAAACTTAACTATATATAGCCTTCTAATGGTTGTACTTATATTTACAGTCCCACCTATCAACTTATCTATGTAGTATTTGGCTCACTTATAACCTTTTTTTTTCTTTCACGATGTTCTTGGTTCTTGTGCATCGATCAGTTGACTGTAAATTCGAAGTGTATTTGGTAGAGATCTGGATTCTCGTAAAATGTTTCAGATCTAGATTCTCTTAAGAAACTTTTCGGATGATGAATTATAATCGCTTTATTACAGTAGATTGTTTGGCTTTTGCTAACGTGAAAACTAACAGAGAATGCTCCTTTTTTGGCCTTAGGATGAGATAATTAAGGCAGGTTGTTTGATTTTCTTTCCTCCAATACCCAAAAAAATCTTATACTCTCTTCGTTTCTGAATACCTAAAGTTCGACCTTTTGCTCACGCCCATGCACGATTTATACACTCAATTTAATACAATTCAAATTCAACTTTGATGCACTGGTGGAGTAGAGCAATTTTTTTTTATCTTCGACTCCACGAGCAGCTTCATTATTGATGTGCTGAACCTATTTTGGGGAAAACGTTAATATCTTCTGATAGTAGATAATAGAGAAGGAGCAAGGTAAAGCTAGTATTTTCAGCTAAGAGCGAGTTTTAACAAGCTTCATTTGAGGAGTTATTCCATTTCAGACTTATCAGCCTGACTTGGCACAATGAAGCAGGTGATATATATGTGACGAGTGGACGTTGGTTGCACGAAGAGATCGAGGGTGGGGTGGAACTGATGCTGCCCATAAACTTGCACGGCCGGCGAAAATAACAGATCACTTGGCGGTTTCGTGTTTTAATTCGTTGGTGTGTGCTGAGCAAACTATCTTTTGAGACTAGTATAGTACAATATCCGAGTGGTTAATATATCTCTATTTCATGAAGAGAAAAAAAGAATTAATTAATTGCCAGTGTCACATATACTCCGTACTTGGTCCTGTTCGCTTCGCTGAAAAGCTATACTGAAAAGTACTGTTGAGAGAAAAATAATGTACCATGGCTGATAAGTTCAAGCGAACAGGGTCATGTAGGGTGTGTTTGGTTTGTTTCCTAGACAAGCCTGGCTAGCAAAACTAAGACAGGCTAGCCTTAGCCTGCTCCAAGTAAGCCAATTCGTAGTTGTTTAGTTGCATGCATTGTGTAAGCCTAGCTAGACACAAGTTTGTTTGGTTGGATGGCTTGCTTTGCGTAGAGTCACCTCTTCTTTGAGAAGGTGAGTTCACCCCCTTTGAGGCATTTTGTAGAACAGCTGGTGGGCATGCTCGTCTGCACAGCGCAAGGAAGCAGCGCTCGGCCAGCGACCACCACCACCTGCTCCAACACCGGTCACCTCCTCCAGCTTGCTGCGGCGGTCGAGCTCCTCCTCACGGTCGCGGCCCTCCTCGGTGAAGAAGGGGTACTGGATTCACTCCTCTTCCTCCTCGCTGGCGCGCATGGCCTGGTCGTCCTCCTGCGCATGGAGGAGACGGTCGACCTAGCCATCGGCCTCGAGCCGGGCCATGAGGGCTAGGAGGCAATCGCAACGCTCCATCTCGCGCTCGCCGAAGAGCCCATTGGTGGGCACGGCCATGGCATAGGCGGAGTCGTTGGTGGAAATGGTCATGGCGTAGGCGCAGCGCTGCTGGAGGAGCTCCTGCAACGCGCGCTCATGGCGCTCCCGTGCACCGCGGTGGTCATTGGAGATCTCGTACTCTGCCTCGTGTCAGCCCCCGACGAAGGAGGTGGAGGTGGAGGCCATGGAAGCGGCGGTGGGAACGTTGGGTAGAGGGACAGGGATGGGGGCGATTTGCTACTGCTTGCCATGTGACGAGATCCTAACATATGGATATGTTAAGCCTCGGGTTCAATGGTTCCCAAACGAAGAAGACCCCCGAACGAAGAAGACCCCCAGACCGACCCCTCCAGGATCGCCCGGGGCTTGGGGGCTATACCCATTGGGTATGCTCGCGCGCACCCTTTGGAGGAGAAACCCTGTCGAGCTTGACAAAGCCACAACCTCTGCATAGGGCTCGGGGGCTTGCCCGAGCCCAGATGCTCCCGATCTATGCCAGCACTCTGGGCCGGCCCTTGGCTCCTGCCCGACCAAACGACACCAACCAAGGCCCGAGCGCAAGAAGACATGCCCTGAGCTTCCAAGGCTCGGGGGCTCCCCGACACTGTCCCTTGGGCACGGTATTGCTGGCCACTTTCCCGACAAGGTCATGCACGGGACGTGACACAAGAAGACAAAGCTTCCCCGCGGCCTCCAGGGGCTCAGAGGCTCCCGGGCCCGCGCGTTAGCTCCTAGAGCCGACCTCCTTCACCGCCAAGAAGACTCCAGAAGGTCCACCTGGGGGAGGCCGGTCCAAGCCGACATAGCCTGACACGCAGAATGTTAGAACAGAGCTGCCAGACGACACCCAAGGCTTCTTCGGCTCCATGACACCGCCACGGTCCACAACGCGTCGCTGCAAGGCCCTCCTGAACTGTGGCGCATGTAGACCGTAGACTCATTCCCCCCAAACCGCCATGTACCTGACCTATCTCGTTATATAAGGGATAAGGTCAGACCTAGGGAGAGGGGGACGATCATCAGAAGATCATTCCATTCCTTGGCCTCTGCTCAGCATCGAAAGCAAGGCAACCCAGAGAGGGGCACCGAGAGCTCCTCCACCGCATCCCGTCGTCTTCCTTCTCTCCGAAGAGGGGAAGGCTCCACCGACGGTGAGGCAACCTTAGGATTAGCACCGAGCTAACCTCCTACCAAATCTCTCTACAACCCTATTGTAACCCCCCGATTTTGGGTGCTTTTGAGTATAAGGATCATCAGTTGCTTAACATAGGGCACCGATTGGCCCGAACCAGAATAAACCGTTGCGTCCTCTCTGTGATTCTTGTGTTCTTGAGTCCATCTGAGCCACCGCAGACCCGTACTCTGACACCGACTCGAACAACAATACTTTCCGCGGTTCCAACCCCGCAACACCATGGCTACGTGAGATGCTAGCCCCCGAGCGCAACATCGGCGGTGGCGGGGAGCGGCGCGAGCCCGCACCGACGGTGGCGGCCTGGTGGGGAGCTGCGCGAGGGAGAAGATGGCGGTGACTTGATTCAACACGCTGCGTCGCTAAGCCTGGCTAGGATAGAACGACCATCCCGAGCGTTTCCCATAAGCCAGGCTAAAGGGGCCTCCCTGCATTAGCTAAGCCAGGCTACGGGTATCAAACAGGCAACCAAACATGTCCAGGATACATCTAGGAAGCTTGGCTAGGGGCTAAGCTCGACAACCGAACATACTCATAGTATCATGTCTAGCTATCCAGAAGATAAAGCAGAGGATTTAACTGAAATGATTGTTGAGAAACCTAATCCACATATCCATACGGCCATCGGGTCCGCTGCGGGGGTATCCATCTCCATCCACCTCGGCGTGTTCATGAATGCCGCGCCCGAATCCGAACCCAAAACAACCCCAATCCCGACCCTCGTGTGGCAGGAGAGCATGCAGGCCTCTCTTTGTATAGTACGTAGCAGGTCAGGTCCCTTGTCGTCTTTCTCGTCTCCAGAGTATGCCACTCTGCCAGAAACCTCAAATCGTTTAGCCTGCCTAATTAGATCGAGTAGCTAGTAACACCTCGCCAACCCCCTACAGTTTATCGAGCTTGCTCAGATCAGATGGCTTTTGTTTGATTCTGAGAACTGATCAACCGAGGAGAGTAGCCCTGAAGCAACAGAAAATACGCTTCCTATGGAGAAGTTTCATACCAGTAATAGCCTAGCAGGCGAGTAATCGCCGTCAGAGTCAGAATCAATCAGAGGGCACCTTGTTGGTTCATTTTCATCCGTGGCGATTTTCGATTTTCCCCCAACAGTTTGGCGGCGACAGAAGAGTTCCCGTCCCATGCATGCCACCACATGCATCCTGCTGCTACTTTCGCTGAACATAGGAGGTGCATCTAATCTAATAATTGATTGGCGCATTGCATTGGGTGCCTGAACTTGAAACTGATGGTGCAATCATCCCTTTTGTGACTATATTTGTACCCTACCCATGTGTCGATCTCATGCATTCTCATCTGAGCGAGCTTTCATTGCAACCTACTCCTCCTACACAAAGGTTGGTTTGGCTTGATTGTTAGGCAATCACGGCCTAATTAAACCTTTGGACAAGGTCCACATGAAATGCAGTAGAAGTACACTACGTACGTGTTTTTTTCCTACTATGATATATTTGATTGATGTAGCGAGTAGCTATTCTCATCCCACGGTTTTTTTTGTTTGTCTGTGGCAGGTGACTAATGGTTTGCTTAACCATCGGTCAAGTTTTATGATATATTTTATGATGTTCATGTGATACACATGTATGTTCCTGTAGTATACATGTGATATTCTATGATGTCTTTTGCGATGTTCAAGTGATACACATGTGGTGTTATGTTATGTTCTATGATGTATTTTAATGTTCTGTGATGTTCTCAGACGACTGCTAAAATACTTGTGATGTTCTGTGATGTATTTTATAATGTTCTATGATGCATTTTGTAATATTCCAGCAGTATACATATGATATTATGTAAAAAATAATCGACAAGAAAACAAAATATCAGCCGGAGGCCCCTCATTTTGTCCCTTAGCTTAGCTTTGGACTATGGAACGGCCGATGTAATCTGGTCTTTAAATTCAGTGGACTTGGTGCACATGAGACCCAATCCATATTATTCCCTAGTGTGGGTGTCCTGTGGAATTTGAGGATATATCTCGTCTCCAGGTATAGCGTACAGCGAGTGAGCAGGGTTTCAAAAGGAGGTTGTATTGTATTGTAACTCCAACCCTTACGTGTCCCACGGGCCAAGCTCTACGTTCCTTTCTTTCTTGGTACCAATCCAAATAGGTGGCACTCATTCATTTCCTCAACTAGGGAGTATACATCTTCCTCAATAGTAGAGCATCAAATCAAATATAAGTACATACATGTTTACGCTAAAATTTGGGAAAGAAGAACGCAGAAACTCAAGACTTATGAAATTGTATCATCGAGGGATCGATCGGGTGTGAATCGAGGTCAACTGGTTTTGATGCAGTGTCGGAAACAGCTATTTTATAGATGACGTCAGCAGACAATATCAACGGCCTACGTATGGATGGCGTCGAGGGGGGGAAACATGTCGGACTCTATAAAAAGAAAAAGATTAGGGTCCAAGTTATCTTAAGTTAGAAACGTTTTCTCTTATACCAAAGATTCTAATGAGTCGTACTTGAGTATGATTCATGTTTAGGTTCCGGGTATAAATATTGGACCCCGGCTATTGTAAAGAGGATACATAATCAATCAATACCAATTACTTTTTTGACTTCACGCCAACCCTTAGGAGTAGGAGTACTATAGATCTCGACGAGTTCTTCAACAAACAGGGCTGCATCGATCCGGTCGACCTCCGGGCTTGTCTGTAAGTACCGTCATGGTTTATACTTTTGTTTGTAAGGCTGCATTGGTTTGGCCGACCTCTTACGAGCTCGAGTATAAGTTAGTTATCGATCCTTATCTAGTTCAAGTATGGCTGCATCGGTTAAGTTCGACCTCCACTGCTCGAATTAGATTATGGTCAAGTTATCGGCTCTGTCTAAGGGTGGCATCCTTCGGGTAAATTCGTTAAGTTGTCGATCTTGCTGATGTTCTTATTGTCATTAGTTTCAGCAATATCGACCTGCCCGATTAAGATCGATCTAGATCGGCCTCACATTCTTTTAGTCCATCGTTTATCTTGTCACGTTGTGATGGTTCTTACTTTAAACGATGGATTATGTTCTATCGGCTGTTCTACTTCGATCTTGGTCGTGCATAGTACGCGGTTAAGGCATGTCTGATCTTGAGAAGGTTTGCTAGCTAGTTGAATCCGGTCTATAGCTCGCTATTATGGCTGTAACGATTCGGTTGATCCCCACTGTTAGCACTTTAGATCGGAATATGCTAGTAGGTAGATCTGCTTTCGACTAGGCGTGATCTTGGCCGTTTGTTATGCCTGCATCGGCTAAATAGCCGATTGCCCGCACTTTAACGCTTATAGTGTGTTTTCATGATTCTGTTAAATATGAATAGATCTATTTACTTTGAAGGTTTGATCCGTTATTTTTATTATGGCTGTCATCGATCCGGTCGAACCCCACTGTTAAGGATAACCGATTAGATTTGATGAGTTTATAGATCTGTCCATATTAAACAGTCGATTGTTCACATGTTGTAATCCCTTTTCTACCTGAATCGGCTATTTTAGCCGATTCGCCTGCGCTTTCATAGATATGGCACGCTTTCATGAAACTGTTGAATTATGGTCAGTTCTATGGATTTTCTGGTTCTAGACTATCATCATCATCATAACTGCATCGATCTGGTCGAACCTCACTATTGACGATAATAGATTAGATCTAGACGGTTCGCAGATCTGTCTATATCAAACAGTCAACTGTTTGCGTGGCATATCCCTTTTCACCGGATTCATTAGCTCTACACCACGTATTGATCAAATCTAATTTAGCCAGTGATGTACCTTCGACACATACATGTTAATAGCTTAAGGGAAAAGATCATTAAAACTGGGTGCATTGTATTCGTTATTATAAAATCAATCATGACCCGATGAGCGTTACGGTCCTCAATTGCCGATTTCTTCTCGTATCGGCTATATTAGTCGATTTTCCCGTCTGACTGCTCTCGAAGCGGCACACTTGGAACTGTCTGGACCAAACCAGCATGTTCCACCCTAAATTACCGATAAACTTTCTCTTTTTGTCAATTGTAGGTTAAATTGACTGGCACATCCTTGGGAGTTTGCAGGATCGACTGGTCCTGTATTGAAGCGAAGCATATCTTCATATCATTCCGACTTGCTACGTGTCCACCAGCGCGGCTTCGACGTTTTCGCGCCCACAATACCAATATAAAAATACAGTATATGTATATCCATCTCACATGCATATGCATGATGCATCACCACCATCTCTCCCCAAATGCATCCGCACGGCCGGCGACCATGAATAGCCCCACATCCTCCACTGCGAGCAGCTGAACTGAAAGCAACCACCCCACCCCCGGCGAGTACGTCACGTACAGGCACAGTACAGAGGCAGAGGCGCCCGGGCCCCGCGCCACCAAACTTATTAATAAGGGTAAAGTACACTTTCCAACCTCCAACTTGCACTGAAGTTCGATTTTCAACCTTCATTATTTAAAGCAAGGATGTAATCCTCCATTATCAAAACCGGACAAATTTGGTCCTCGGATGGTTTCAAAAGCGGTTTTCGATTTTCGGGGAGGCGCCGAAATTTTATATATTTTTTGAGCCTCTTAATGTCCTCAAATAAAAAAACTCAAAACTACAAAGTTGTAGATCTCATTGAGAGCTACAACTTTAGTATAAAAAATATCTTCATTTGACTCCATACAAAAATATATTATTTTTCTAATGTACGAAAGCGCTATTATGATGCTAAAATTTTATATTATTTTTGAGCAAATTAATATCCTCAAATTAAAAAACTTAAAACTAGAAAGTTGTAGATATCATCAAGATCTACAAATTTTTATATAAAATTATCTTCATCCGACGACATATTAGTTCATTTTTATATAAAACAAGCTTTTCATTTTGAAAGTTGTTTTGTCGCATGAGAAGATGATTTTATATAAAATGAACTAATACGACGTTGGATGAAGATGATTTTTATATAAAATTTTAGATCTCGATGATATCTACAACTTCTAGTTTCTAGTTTTTAATTTGAGTTTTTTAATTTGAGAAAAAAATAATATCAAAAAATAATATTAGAAAAAAATATATTTTTGTATGGGTCAAATGAAGATATTTTATACTCAAAGTTGTAGCTCTCAATGAGATCTACAACTTTGTAGTTTTGAGTTTTTTCATTTGAGAATGTTAACAAGCTCAAAAAAATAATATAAAATTTGCTGGCCTCCCTAAAATAGAAAACCGCTTTTGAAACCAGCTGAGGACCAAATTTGTCGGTTTTTGAATTGAAAGGTGTTTCGCTTTCATAGTTGAAGGTCGAAAATCGAACTTCAGTATAAGCTGGAGGTTGGAAAGTGTATACTACCCTATTAATAAGCTTGGAGGTGCAGCCCCCGCCCCCGCCCCCCGCAGCCAATCCTCTGCTCGCTCATCTATCACCTTTTCTTCGGTTGCCGTTTGCCTCTCCTTCACTTCACTTCACCTCACTCGCGCTCGCGCCATCATTGCCATCGCCCGCGGCGTCACCAAACCACCAAATCTTTCTTCTTTGCATGCAGTTGCAGCGGCGGCGGCGGCAAACTTTATCACCCCGCCGCCATAGTAGATTAGATTGATCTCTCAGAGGACGGACCAAGCCAACAGGGAGTAGGAGGAGGAGCAAGCGCCGCCATCGCCATGTCCAGCACCATGCACGTCCGCAAGGCCATCCACTTCGCCTCCCTGCGCGCCAAGCTCGCGCAGCAGGGCAAGGCCGGCCTGGCGCTGCGCCTGCTCCCCGCCGCCGCGCTCGCTGGCTTCCTCCTCGTCTTCGCCGCGCGCACCCTGCTGGTCTCCTTTCCTGCCGCCCCAACAACCTCTCCCTCTTCCTCCTCCTTCTCCACGTCCCAGCGGCAGCAGGATCATCAGGACACGGCGGAGTGCGCCAAGGCGACGGGCCTGCCGCTGCCGGTGATGGAGGCGCTGGTGCACTACACCACCTCGAACGTGACGCCGCAGCAGACCGCCGACGAGATCGGGGTCTCGCTGCGCGTGCTGCAGCGCCGCGCGCCCTGCAACTTCCTCGTCTTCGGCCTGGGCCACGACAGCCCGATGTGGGCGGCGCTCAACCACGGCGGGCGGACCGTGTTCCTGGAGGAGGACGCGTCGTGGATCGCCGCCGTGCGGTCCACGCACCCGGCGCTCGAGTCCTACCACGTCGCCTACGACACCGTGCTCACCGACGCCGACTCCCTCCTGCAGCTCCGCGACCACCCGGCCTGCGTCGCGCAGCCGGACCTGACGGCCGCCGCCGAGGCGTCGTGCCGCCTCGCGCTCAGGGGCCTGCCGCCGGTGTTCCGCGAGCTAGAGTGGGACCTCATCATGGTGGACGCGCCCACGGGGTGGACGCCGCAGGCGCCGGGACGGATGGGCGCCATCTACACCGCCGGCATGGCGGCGCGCGCGCGCAGGCCCGGGGATGGACCCACCGATGTCTTCGTGCACGACGTCGACCGGCCCGTCGAGGACGCCTTCTCCAAGGCGTTCCTCTGCGAGGGGTACCTCGCCGAGCAGGTCGGCCGGATCAGGCACTTCGTCATCCCGTCACACCGCGAGAAGGACGGCACGCCATTCTGCCCTTGAGAAAACTTTATTTCAGAGTTGCATTGAGAGCCATCCATCTATCGATCCTCCTTTGCATTGCCTTTACATTCATACAAGAGGATAAAATACTACAGCAGCAGCAGCAGCCATCACGAACGGGAGCTCCTGGATTCATCATTCTTTCTGTACTATTACTGTTACTACGACTACTCTAGACCTGTTGCCAAAAATCAAAATGTTTTGTGATAGAATTTTGGTGGGTGACACCACACCATGCTGGAATTTGGAGACGGGTTTGCGCGCCGATCGGGAAATGGACGCGCAAGATTCGGTGTAATTCTTCTTCTTTTCTTGGTCGCAATTGCGTTGTTCTTTCTTCTTCTTCTTGCTCTGCTTTGGATTGGATCGAACGGTGCACATTTGCCTGGTGCCTGGTGGCTCATCAAGATCTGGAGCTTGTTATGTGATGTGGGTGTAGCCACCATTGCTGTTGCTGGATGTTTATGATAGATGTTGCTTGCAATTTTTTATTCTAGAGTTCGTGCCATTGCTAACAATGCAAGGAGATATCATCATCTACACTGAGTGGCTGAGAGTTGGGCAGGAAGAACAAGACACTCCTGATGGAAGTGTCACACCTTCGATGTTGATTTAAGATTTTTTTTTTCTTTTCTGAATGCAACTAACACAAAAGGACGAATATACAATGTAAAGTTGAGAGCTTGCATTTTTTGTCTGCTACTCGGATGAAAATTCCAGGGTACAAATCTAGGTACAGATTGGAGAGAGACCGATAGCTAGAAGTAGGGATGAAAACGGATCGGATACGAACGGATATCACTCATATTATATTTGTTTTTATATTTCTATTCGGATTTGGATTCGGACACGGATAGTGTTCGGATACATATACGAATACGGATTGACTCGGTTATGGATACGAATAATGAGTATCGAATACGGTATGAATCGGATTCGGAGAAGGTCGGATACAAATATCTATTCGGATATTGAGTAAAAGCAGCATATATATATATATATATATATATATATATATATATATATATATATATATATATATATATATATATATATATATATATATCATACGTGCGCAAACCATTACACCACTCTATGAGTCCATAATCCATCTAGATTAAGCCGAAAGACTAAAGAGTAAAGCAACAAATAAGATAAAGATACAGATACATCATACATCAAACATCATACAAGCACCAATCTTCGCGGCATGAGTAGAAATAGCCAAGCTCATGGCTTCATGGGTCTCATGGAGTCATGGTCATGGATTCAAGATCTACGATCCTTATATAGGCCATTTTTTCATTTGAGAAAGTTTGAACAAAATGTAGTTCAAATTTCACAAGTGTGTGACATAGTTTTAGAAAGTCTGTATGAGATTCAAGAATTTGTGACTAGTGTTTGATAAAACTTTCTCAAATGGGAAAATGAGCTATGTAACAATTGTAGATCTTGCTGAGATGATCAAACTTGGTATTCAGAGTTTTTTCATCTGAGGTCATTTAGTGTCTCATTTGAGCAAGTTTGACCAAGTCAAATTTGGTCAAATGAAAAAACAACACTTTGACTCTAGTATTATGAACTCTAAATGACTTCAAATTGAAAAGTTTTGAATACCAAGTTTGTTAAACTCATCAAGATCTACAATTCTTGTTTTGGTCAACTTTCCATTTGAGATAGTTTGGACGGTTCAAATTTGTGATTTTTAAATTTCGATGCTTACAAACTAGTTTTCAAAACCCTAGATTGTCTCAAATTGAAAAGTTTTGAATACCAAGTTTGTTCAGCTCATCAATATCTACAATCTTTATATAGGCTATTTTTTCATTTGAGAAAGTTTGAATAAAATGTAGTTCAAATTTCACAAGTGTGTGACATAGTTTCGGAAAGTCTATATGAGATTCAAGAATTTGTGACTAATGTTTGATAAAACTTTCTCAAATGGGAAAATGAGCTATGTAACAATTGTATATCTTGCTGAGATGATCAAACTTGGTATTCAGAGTTTTTTCATCTGAGGTCATTTAGTGTCTCATTTGAGCAAGTTTGACCAAGTCAAATTTGGTCAAATGAAAAAACAACACTTTGACTCTAGTATTATGAACTCTAAATGACTTCAAATTGAAAAGTTTTGAATACCAAGTTTGTTAAACTCATCAAGGTCTACAATTCTTGTTTTGGTCAACTTTCCATTTGAGATAGTTTGGACGGTTCAAATTTGTGATTTTTAAATTTCGATGCTTACAAACTAGTTTTCAAAACCCTAGATTGTCTCAAATTGAAAAGTTTTGAATACCAAATTTGTTCATCTCATAAAGATGTACAATCCTTATATAGGACATTTTTTCATTCGAGAAAGTTTGAACAAAATGTAGTTCAAATTTCACAAGTGTGTGACATAGTTTCGGAAAGTCTATATGAGATTCAAGAATTTGTGACAGTGTTTGATAAAAATTTCTCAAATGGGAAAATGAGCTATGTAACAATTGTAGATCTTGCTGAGATGATCAAACTTGGTATTCAGAGTTTTTTCATCTGAGGTCATTTAGTGTCTCATTTGAGCAAGTTTGACCAAGTCAAATTTGGTCAAATGAAAAAACAACACTTTGACTCTAGTATTATGAACTCTAAATGACTTCAAATTAAAAAGTTTTGAATACCAAGTTTGTTCAACTCATCAAGATCTACAATTGTTGTTTTGGTCAACTTTCCATTTGAAATAGTTTGGATGGTTCAAATTTGTGATTTTTAAATTTTGACGCCTATAAACTAGTTTTCTATTTGAGAAAGTTTGGACGGTTTAAATTTTGAAGCACTAAATGATTTCAAACAAAAAGTTGTAAACAACAAAGTTTCATAACTTTTTGAGATCTACAATTTTTATTTTGATCATTTTTCCATCCAAGGTCGTTTGAATAATATCCGGATAATATCCGTTTTTAAATATCCGGATATATCCGATACTTAACCGGATTATCCGATATCCGCCGGATATCGATGATATTACATCCGTATTTGATATCCGCCTAAGATATCCGTTTTAGTATCCGTATCCAAAAAAAATTACGGATATCCGAGTAACTATCCAGATAAGTGTTCATATTTGTTCGGTCGAACGGACGGTCGAATAAATATCCGTACCGTTTTCATCCATAGCTAGAAGCCATGGCTCTGTCCAGCTGCAGTGCAGTGCAGTGCAATTTAGCCAATTATTACTACTGGTGTCTGGTGACTGGGACCAGTATCGTCTTGGAATGTTCCTTTCAGGCGCATGGCCTTTTGATGAACAACAGAACTACTAGTGCCATGCTTTGTTGGGCGTTTTGTGAGCAGGGGTTTGATTTCCATGGCACTGTGGCCAATGAACAGAGGAAATCAATCGCCTTGTGAGTCGTACCTAGTTCATCCATGGCAGCCATCCTATGTGGTACAGGACAAGTACGAGCGAGTTTCACGGGAGAAGAGAATCATGTTTGGCCCTACAAGGTACATTCGGTTCTAAATTATAATTCGTTCGACTTTTTTTTATTTTAAGTTTGACCGTTCGTCTTATTTAAAATTTTTTGTATAAATATAGTCAAATTTAAGTCATTCTTGAAAAACTTTTATTAATAAAGCAAGCCACGAAAAAAGTGATATTTAGCATAAATTTTTGAATAAGGCAAATGATCAAACTTGAGATAAAAAAAATCGATCAAACTATAATTTGAAACGAATTTAGTACTGCTCTACACACTAGAGTAACGGTACGACGCAGGTACTCCGTCTGAAAATACTCCTACCAAACATGACTCAAGAACAGTATTAGAGAGTAAAGTTTTTAGAGGTTGACTGCATGAATCTCTGATATTTACATCTGGTGACAAAGAGAAGATTTTGCCTAAGAAACATTTCATCAAGAGTATGTTTCTGAGATTTTGCAAGTCAGGAGATGTTATCATCTCCAGAGAGTGCTGAGAATTGGGTACTATGGGGATATGACTCCCGGTATTCATAAGACAAGATATGAGCCGCGCCATGAGAAGTGGTCCAGCCCACAAGATCAAGGTGTGCACGGCACTGATCGACGTGCACCGCAAGATATTGTATAGTATCAAATAGGATATTTTCCTTATAACCATACCCCTCCAGAGTATATAAGGAGAGACAGCGGTCCCCTAGTGGACATCGATCTCCATAGATCCCATGTTCAATACAATACACCAAAGACACAGGACGTAGGGTATTACGTCGATCAGACGGCCCGAACCTGTCTAAATCGCTGTCTCTGCGCCTTGTGTCACCATCCGGTTCCTGATTACGCGCACCTCCACCGACAAATCTATCTTCGTGGGACACCCTTCGGAAGACTGCCGAGCATCTTTTGTCGACAGTTGGCGCCCACTGTGGGGCTGTGCGTGCTGATCCGTGGCGAACCAGATGGGATCTCAAGATCAATGTTGTTCGCGGCAACTCCGACAGCTGTGATCACCCAGACTACTTACTTCGACCACCCGCCGCGTCGCAATGATGACCGCCGCCACGACGACAGGCAGGAAAGCTCGAGCGCCGGGCAACTTCGTCAACACCGACCAGATAACGACATACGCCGCCGACCAGACGTTCCATCTAAAGCTAAGTCACGCTTTAATATTTTTCTAAATATTCTCCACTCTTCGTATATCGCCGTAATGCTTCTTCGAGCTGTTTTCTCCATGTTTGCTCTCCAAACGATTTTCTTTCATGTATACCATCTTAAAGATAACATACAGCTAAGTCTAAGGCGAACCCTCGAATAGTCATGTTGACGCTCGGATGTCCCCAGAGACGGCCCTGTCTCCGGCTCCTCTCTACACGTGCTCGAGCGTCTGCCCTCTGCGTTATGGGTGGTCGGCAGCGGCTCCTTAGTGACGCTTTGTTCTTCCTACACGCACACGGGCTCTGCGCTCCGTGTTATGGTTAACAGGCTAGTTAGGGCTGGAGACTCAGCTACACACTAACTGGTCGGGCGGTTTATATTAAATATAAATACATCTTCATAATAACACTAAGCGTTCACACCAACTGATCGCCGAGCTGCATACACTATTTCATCACCATTGCTGATTCTTCTTCGGAGTTCATATATTTTACATCATGTACTACCCGTTCTACATATTTGTATTGTAGGATCATTGTCCAGGTGGTCGGACCACCTGGTGCTCGGACTTCTCCGCCGATCAACTGGTCGGACCGTTAGGTTCATGGACTTCGTCGCCGACCAGTTGATCGAACTGTTCGCCGATCGCTTCTACTCAATGCTCACTTCGCCGCCGACCAGTTGACCGAACACTTCGTCGCTTGTGCTTCATCACCAGCTACGTCAGGGACTCCTCGGCGCTCGGACATCGCCAGCTACGCCAGGGACTCCTTAGTGCTTGGACATCGCCAGCTATGCCGGGGACTCCTAGGCGCTTGGACATCGCCAACTACGTTGGGGACTCCTCGGTCTTTCGGACATCGCCCGGCCACGCCAGACTCCTCGATGTTTCGGACATCGCCAGCTACGCCGGGGACTCCTCAGTGCTTGGACATCGCCAGCTACGCCGGGGACTCCTCAGTGCTCGGACATCGCCAGCCACGCCGGGGACTCCTCGGTGCTCGGACATCGTCAGCTACACCGGGGATTCCTCAGTGCTCGGACATCGCCAGCTTCGCCGAGGACTCCTCGGTGCTCGGACATCGCCAGCTATGCGGGGGACTCCCCGGTGCTCGAACATCACCAGCTACGCTGGGGATTCCTCGGTGCTTGGACGTCGCTAGCTTCGCCGGGGACTCCTTGGTGCTCGAACATCGCCAGCTACGCCGGGGGCTCCTCGGTGCTCGAACATCGCCAGCTACGTTGGGGACTCCTCGGCGTTCAGATTCTTTGTGCAAGCGTCGCCAGCTAAGCTGAGGACTCCCTGGGGTCGGATCTTCTACGTCTCATCGGTGTGCTATCAAGCTGCTCCATGCTGTTCGGATCAGGGTGCTGATCTTGGGCAGCACATCTAGGGTCTTGATACGCGCATGTCAGATGACGTCAGCAAGCTTTCAGGCTTCTTTTCTTTGACCCTGCTACAAGATTCATTCTTCATCTTACAGCAGACTCAGGGACTAAGTGGCTACACTTCACCTAGCGATGAATGTAGTGCTTATTTCTTGATTTACCCTCCTTGAGCCTGGGTGGACGGAGTCTAAGTGGCTACACTTCTCCTAAGGGGAAGAATTTTCAAATTTTATCTTGAGTCCCTTACATCCTTCTAGCAAACCTCGGCTTCGAGTAAGTCTGGGCTTGCTCACAGTTGAACTGCTCGGACGCCGTTCCCACTGCTCGGACAACAGCTCGGATGACAGTTCAACTGCTTGGACGCCTATTCAACTGCTCGGACGCCTATTCAACTGCTCGGATACTCGCTTCAACAGCTCGGCTCCCAATCAAACTGGTTGGACACCTGTTCAAGTTGGACAGCTCGAACAAGCTCAAGACGGTGTTGCTCAAAGGATACAAGGCGCTCGGGGACTAGCTGTGGGGATATGACCCCCGGTATCCATAAGACAAGACATGGGACGCACCATCATAAGTGGTCCAGCCCACAAGATCAAGACGTGTACGACACTGATCGACGTACACTGCAAGATATTGTATAGTACCAAATAGGACACTTTTCTTGTAACCCTACCCCTCCAGAGTATATAAGGAGAGGCAGGGGTCCCCTAGTGGATATCGATCTCCATATCTCCCATGTTCAATACAATATACCAAAGACACAGGACATAGGGTATTATGTCGATCAGACGGTCCGAACCTGTCTAAATCACTGTCTCTTCGCCTTGTGTCACCATCCGGTTCCTGATTACGCGCACCTCCACCGACAAATCTACCTTCGTGGAATACCCCTCGGAGGACTACCGAACATCTTTTATCGACAGGTACAGATCTGACGGTTTTGATGGTAGTCTCACACCTAAGATGCCATTTGAGATAGTACAGTGTTTTTCTCTCACAACAAAATAGCATCAGCCGGCTTATCAGCCACAAAAATCATCAGCCGAACTGCTTGAATATTTCTTTTCTGATTGCAACAACCATGCTGTTTATACCAAAATTTGGGAAGAAAAACGTGGGAAATCGAAGCTTCCAAGAGTATGTCATTAAGAAATCGATTGCATAAGGGTCGATATCAGCTGATTCAGATGCGGCACTGGAATCGGCTCTCTTCAAATGACGTCAGCAAATAACGACAATGAGCTACGGTTGGCGTCGGAAAATACATGTCGGACTCTACAAAAAGAGAAAGATTAGGGTCCAAGTTATCTTAAGTTAGAAATGTTTTCTTTTATACCAAAGATTATAATGAGTCGTACTTAAGTAGGATTCATGCTTAGGCTTCGGGTATAAATATTGGACCCTGGCTATTGTAAAAGACATCCAATCAATCAATACAAGTTACTTTTTTTGGTTTTACGCCAACCCTTAGGAGTAGGAGTAGTGTAGATCTCGGCGAGTTCTTCAACAAGTAGGGTTGCATCGGTCCGGCCGACCTCCGACTTGTCTGTAAGTACCGTCATGGCTTATACTTCTGTTTGTACAGCTGCATCGGTTAAGTTCGACCTCCACTGTGAACTTTAGTATAAACTAGTTATCGACTCTTATCTAGTTCAAGTACGGCTGCATCGGTTAAGTTCGACCTTCACTGCTCGAATTAGATTAAGGTCAAGTTATCGGCTCTACCTAAGGGTGGCGTCCTCCGGGTAGATTCATTAAGTTACCGATTTTACTGATGTTTCTTATTGTTATTAGTTTTCAGCAACATCAATCTGCCCAGTCGAGATCAATCTAGATCGGCCTCATATCCTTTTAGCCCGTCGTTTGCTTTGTTACGATACGATGTTTCTTACGTTGAGCGACGGGTTATGTTTCATTAGCTGTTCTATTTTAATCTTGATCGTGCATAGTATGCGGTTAAGGCATGTATGATCTTGAGGAGGTTTACTGGCTAGTTAAATCTGGTCTATAGTTCACTATTATGGCTGCAACGATCCGGTCGATCCCCACTGATGGCACTCTAGATCGGAGGATGCTAGTTGGTAGATTTGTTCTCGATCAGGCATGACCTTAACTGTTTGTTATGCCTGCATCGGCTAAATAGCCGATCGCCTATGCTTTAACGCCTACAGTGTGTCTTCATGATTCTGTTAAATGTGAATAGATCTATTTACTTTAAAGGTTTGATTTGCTGCCTTTATCACGGCTGTCATCGATCCGGTTGAACCCCACTGTTAGAGATAGTAGGTTAAGTCTGATGAGTTCATAGGTTTATCCATGTTAAATAGTCGATTGTTCACATGTTGTAGTCATGTTTTCACTTGAATCGGCTATTTCAGCCGGTCCGCTTGAGCTTTCACACATATAGCATGTCTTTCGGAAAGCCTGTCAATGTATAGATGGTTTTACGGATTCTTCAGTTTTGGTCTGTTATTATCATCATAGCTGCCATCGATTCGGTCGAACCTCACTATTGATGGTAACATATTAGATTCATCGTACTAGACAGTCGATTTGTTCGCGTGTTATATCATTTCTCGTTAGATTCATCGGTTCAATACTTTACACTAGTAATACTTACCTAGCTGATGATTTTACTTATATCTGTGGGCATTGTACTTATCAACAAAAAATCAATCACGATCCACGAGCTTTACAGTCCGTAAACAGCCGATTTCTTCGCATATCGGCCGTTTAGTCGATTTTTCCTATCTGACTGCTCCCGAAGCGGCACACTTGGAACTGTCTAGGCGAAGACCGGCATGTTCCACCTTAAATTACTGATAATCTTTCTCTCCTTGTCAATTGTAGGTCAAATTGACTGACACGTCTCGGGAGGAATTCGCAGGATCGGTTAGCCCTGCGTTGAAGCCAAACAGATCTCTGGCCTTACTCCGTCAAACAGATCCTTCCGACTTGCTATGTGCTCGACGTATCGACACATTTTTACACCGACACATGCAAAGATGAATTATGTGAACGTGCAGATACTGGGATGAAATATTGAGGTTGGAAAGCTGAATATGGATTGGCGCCCGTGAAGAGGCAGGATTCCAGGTACTACCAACTGATGGATGAAAGTTCAATTACTGCTGGTATCCTAGGAGTACTTGGATGTGTTGTCTTTGCCTCATTGGCCAACTGGTGAGTGTGACTTGGATTTGATGTCTTTGGAATGTTGCTGCAGTGCATCCATCACCTGTTGGCTGTTGCTGAAAAAGTGACAAGCTCGGTTGGGCAAGAGCACGGCAGGGACTTGATTTCCATGGCACGATGGCCAGGCAGAGAGGAAGAAATCACATGGGAAGTTCTACCTACTAGTTCATTGACGAAATAATCCTTATGTGGTAGTACCGAGTGTCAGTGGATTATTAGCCCTTTTGCAGAGGCAGGTAGCAAGTGATTTACAACTGCGCCCCGTTCACTGGTCTGAAACTTGGCTGAAAACACTGTTCCGACTGAATTGTTGTGAGAGAAAAACACTGTTCCAGCTGAAAAAAAAAGTCGAACAAGCTGAATATGGGGTAAGCCGAACAGGGCCTGCACCTACCACTAACCACTCCGATAGCAAATTCTAGCATTTCCTTTTATATATATAAAAAAAGGTTTTATGAAATACTAGTAAAAGTAACAAATATTCTACGGGACATGGCCCAAGGTAAATGCAAATGCAAAATTTAAAAGCTTCACCGTACGGATCTCTCTGCAGTTTATGTTTAGAGAGTAAGAAAGTGCAGGTTTCACCTAAGATACACTTAGGGCTCGTTAGGTTCCCTGGGATTCATTCTCTAGAACGATTCCCAGCCAAAATAATTGGCTAATTTACATAACAATTGATCAGCCGGAATGTTTTCTGGCCTCATTTCAGGATAACCGAACGAGCCCTTAAAGCCAGAATTATATTTTATTCCAGAATCTGTGTGATTGCTGTGGATATGTTACCATCTGAAGTGAGTGGCTGCGAGTTGTGTTGGATTGGGACACTGCTTATCCAAGTGCCATGTTTAAGATGTCAATTCAGAGAAACACTTTATTGGAGATCATGGCTGGGAAAAAAAAACAGGGCAGGGGGCTAATAGTATCGACTGTACATACTGAGTTTTGATGTTTTTGGGTGTTCCTACCCAGTTCGTTCATCATTCCTTTTGTTGAAGAGAAGATTATTATGCCTGGTTGGGTTTTTATCTTCTTCTTTTTTTATTGCGGGAAGGGTTTTCATTGATTATGTAAAGATTTGATTGTGTGATTACTAAGGACATGTCACCATCATCTGGACTGAGTGGCTGAATCTGGTGGTACTAGGACAAATGGACAATCGATCCTTATGAAATAAAGTGTTACCGACTAAGTTTGACTAAAGATGAATGATGTTCACCTTGCACAGTTCGCTATAAGAAATTCAGGTTTCTGGTTACATATCAAAGGTAGGCCGGACCCAAGCCCCACCATGACTTCAGGTTCAGGCTCTACACACCATCAGAAGAGTTCAGTTGCTGACTTTGATGTCCTAGGAGAGGGTAAACTTTCAAGATTTTGTCTCATGAACTACCCTGGAGATCACAGTTTACTGACTGGGTACTGTATACTTTACCGACCAGGTATGCATTTCAAAAGTAGGATAAATTTCTTTTCTTGCCATTGCAATTTTACAGCATCTCTTATTTGCCACTATTAATGACACATGGACCATGTCACTGACACATCAATTCAAAATATGGGATTGCAAATTTTATAATGCAAATTGAGGAATAGGATTAAATAGTTTGATTTCCCGACAACTAATCATTAACCCAGTACACACTTTGACATGTAAGATCTAATTCACCGGACTTTAACATGTATAAGAAATCCTATATTCTGTATAGATGTACTAGGCCACTAGCAATGATTTAATAACATAATAAATCTGAATCCAAAACGAATCACGTCATTCCAACTTTATAGCTATTGGACTAACGCTAATTTCTATGATCTAAGTCTTGTTTTGGTTCAACTTTGTAATTCTGACTTTATTTTACAATCCAAAGCTACAACAAAAGGACATGTTTTGTAAGCAATTATTTACAATTTGGTCACTATATTGCAACAATATAGCAATCCCCACCTCCCACCAGTTTGCATCAAAATTTGGACTGTCAAAAACCAAAATACCCATCGGGATTTTGGCAAATACTATTCATGCCCATGCTGGCCCCACGTTTTAGCAAGAGTGTTACAAAGATTCATGTGTTTTTCATTTAATGGAAAATGAGATCCATCCTCTCACGGTCAATCTTGCCAAACAAAATATAGGTTTTTGTGATTGAGATTTTACAATCTAGATTTTTATAATCCTTGTTTCACAAATAAATAGCTTAAGTGTAGATACTATTCTTCTTCTCCTCGCCTACTCCTGAAGGGGCACATGAGCCCAGGAGGAGGTAAATTGGGTCACTTAATAACTAACACCTAAGTTCAGCTGATCTCCACTAGAAACAACATAATGAACTAGCATAATGTGCACCTTAGATTTGCCTAGTGTGCTCTATCTTAACCAATCTATAAAGAGTTTTGTAATAACCTAGAGGTAATCCTGCCAAGTAGCTTATGTCAATCTATAGGAAAAATGAAGGTTGCACAAAACATGCACAATGCAGTAGCTTAAATGTGTAAGGTAAAGAGCAAGTCAAAAGAGGACAAACTCCTGGAGACAAAGATTTGTCTTGTGATATCAGTTATCAAAACACCCCCTTAGTCCGCGTTGGTGCTCCATAAAGGATATGATCCAGGTCACCACGCCTTATCTCGCTCATGGTGTTGGGTAAGCAACAAAAGCCACCACTAACAAGATGAGTGTCGTAAGCCACTAAGGCTCACCACTTGTCACTTGACTCTCCTAGTCACCAATGTGTTGTCTACTACGGAGCTTCTCCACCAAAGAAGAGTCTCCTCGTCCCCCACACGGCGAGTCACACGAAAAATCACACGACTTGTGACTTTACAACCTTGAGAGTGCATGGTAGGATCTTTCCTCGATTTTTTTTCTTTTTTTACAGTGATCTTATATTTTTTGGGAAATGATTATCACTGCTAGTTTAAACCGGTAGTGATAACCATGGTCATCCTCGACAATGATATATCACTGCCGAGGGACAAAGCCGGCGGTGCTGGACAGTTATGAACCGGTGATGATAACATTTTTGCAGTAGCAAGCACACACTTGCCTTTGCCTTAGTTCATCGGTAGTTAACTAAATACTACTCCCTCCATTCCAAACTGTAAGCCATAGGTACCTGAGTTTTGCTATGTGCCTAGATCTATATTATATTTGGATACCTAGTAAATACTATGCATCTAAAAAATTACAAAGACCTACAATTTGGAACGGGGAGTAGATGTTGCGCTCATTTTTTGAAAAAAAATAGAAACAAGAAAAAAAAAGTAAAAACAAACAAAGTTTTTTTTTAGTGGAAGTAAAAACAAACAAAGTAGCCCAGTTAAGACTTTGTGCTCGAGAAAAGTCCAATAACGAGGCCCAAAAGGCTCCCAGCAATCGTGGCACCATCTCCTCCAACGCCGGTGCTCCCGAGTCCCGATGGCTTCCTCGGCCGCCGCCGCTCGCCGCCTTCTCCTCCTCCGCCACCGCCATGGCCATCTTCTCCCCAAACGCCACTTCTCTTCCTCTTCCGCTGCCGACGGCCTCGACGACGGCGGTGGCGGCGGCCGCGTCAAGATCTTCGACCGCGACCTGAAGCGCCGGCACCGGGACCGCGCGGCGTGGGCGATGCGTGAGACCGACGGGCTCGTGGATGCCGTCGCCGAAAACCTCCTCGACCGCCTCGAGGACTGCAGGAAAGCCTTCCCCTCCGCGCTCTGCCTCGGGGGCTCCGCCGGTGCCGTCCGCCGCTTGCTCCGCGGCCGCGGTGAGCCACCTTGCATCCTGCTCCGAGTCTTCTTGTGCGCTTCTTTATTTTGTACTCGTCACCAGATCACGCCATGCCGCCATCAAGGTTCCACCAATTTTGCACGGAAATGAACTGAATGCCTTCGTCGCAGGTGGAATTGAGAGGCTGATCATGATGGACATGTCAGCCGACATGGTGAAGAAGTGGCGAGAGTCAGAGAATTCCAGTGGTGACGAACCTGAGACGCACTTTGTTGTCGGCGATGAGGAGTTCCTTCCAATCAAAGAGAGGTGACTTCACTTTCTCGGTGGTTTCAATTTCATGTACTGTATTCATGATATTGAGAGTAAAATGTACAAAACCCACAACTACTTTGCCGAGATTGCAATGTACCTCCCATGGGGTCTGCCAATCAACTGCCAGATGTTTATCTTTCCAATTCTCATGCGAAAAAAAGGAAAAGTATTCTTTCCTTCAGCGGCTCAGCTTTCAGCTTCTCTCCTCCCACCTTGCTTATAGATCAAAGCATACATGATGCATGAGGAGAAAAAATGTAATTGCTTCATGCTTGTGTGATTTTTTATTCTTGTGCCTAAGTCAGTCTGTTGTAGTGTCAAAAGCATAATTATAAACACAGGCAGGTCTTGCAACATTTACTCATTAGTGTGGTTCATGGGTTCTGAAGTTCACAGGATTTGATAATAAGCTGTCTTGGACTTCATTGGACAAATGATCTACCTGGAGCAATGATACAGGTAAATTTCTTGACCTGAACCAGTTTATATTACTATGTTCCTATAATGGTCAGTTATTTACAAAAGGAATACCTTGACTATTGATGTCTGGTTAACTGTTACCTTTTCCTTGCAGTGTAGGCTGGCATTGCAACCTGATGGCCTTTTTCTGGCAGCAATTCTTGGTGGAGAAACACTGAAGTGATAACCTGTCAAATTGTAGATAAAACTTTGATTTTCCATTTGTTGTCATTTTTTTACTTCCTTATCTGACTTGTCTTGCCTCGATTTCTATTATCAGGGAGCTTAGAATTGCATGCACAGTTGCTCAAATGGAACGTGAAGGGGGCATCAGTCCTCGAATGTCCCCTTTAGCGCAGGTATGGCTACTTTATGTTCTGAATTTTGCTCTAGGATATTTGTTTGTACTCCTTTACATATTTTTTATACCACTTCATGGTAAAGTCACTACTTCAGTAGACTGCAGACTTTTACAACAGTCAGAATGAATCTTACATGCATACAACTATTCTATCTTGTCCTGTTATGTGTCCATTTGTTGTAACTGTGTTTTTTTATTGCATTTTCAAGGTCCGTGGCAGGAAACCTTTTGACAAGGGCAGGTTTCACTCTTCCAGGAGTTGATGTTGATCAGTATACCGTTAAATACAATAATGGTTTGTAGAAAATAAAACCTAAATTTCTTATAGTGATGTGTATTGTCCAGCTTCTCTTTTCCTTACAATATTGCATGATGGTAGAATAGACATGTATTTCAACTTTTATGCTTGGCTGTTGTGTGATTGCTGTACATCTATTCAGTTTAGAAATAATATATGCTATAAGAGTTCACTCAGTATCAAAGAAATATGCTGACTTTGATTATGGAGATTTACGGGTTACCTATCCATGCTGATGTTTTTGCTACTTTGGTCAACTAGCTTTTGAACTTGTTGAACATCTTAGAGCAATGGGGGAAACAAATGCTCTCTTTCAAAGAAATCCTGTGAGTATCTTACATATCATACTCGTCTATCGAAAAATGTCTAAATCTAATTGTTTTAATTATCCTAATAATTGAACTTGGACTGATTTTGTGTTATCAGGTGTTGAAAAGGGATACAGCCTTGGCAACTGCAGCAATTTACCAGTCAATGTTTGGGTTAGAAGACGGATCTATTCCAGCAACCTTTCAAGTTATGTACCTGCCTCATTAGAGTAGAGCACAGCACATTTGACCTTTATTTGAACCTGAACTGATTCAGCAAAATCCTTTTGTTTTCTGGGCTAGAGATAATTAATCCCTGTAAGTGATACACAAACTGGGCTACTGATTGCCAAATATTTTCTTGTTTGCGCAGGTAATTTACATGACTGGCTGGAGGGAGCATCCATCACAGCAAAAGGCTAAGAGAAGGGGTTCTGCGGCCATATCATTCAGTGATATACAGAAACAATTTGGTCCCAGTGAGAACTGAGCCTCACTGCTTCAAAAATGGTAGGTGAATACTGGCACTAAGTTCATTTTTGTTATTTTTCACTATCTCTTTGCAACTGATCTCTCTGCTAACTCTTAGTTTTTTGATACCAGTGTTCCCAAACCCTTGATCTAAAATAAAAAACAACACTTGAGGAAAGAAAATAAATCCTCTGGTGGCTCCACCCTACGGCTTTGTATTCCTGAAGGTTGACGTTTGTGGTGGGCTTCTGTTGGCTGTGTCAATTTTCTATGGGAAATCACTCAATTCGTATCAGTCATGATTCTTCTGCAAGTGTCAGTGCATGGAGAACCGATGTTGCCTGTTGTATGAACATACTGAGTTTGATGGAATCCAGAACTTGTGAAATTCATCTGTAGTGTTACTCCATCCACGATGTTCATAGCTTAAGGCCTTGTTTGGATGCGCATGTGGATACACATGCATCCAAACAAGGCCTAAACGGTTCGCTAGTGGTGTGCTACAATGTTACAAGACACCACTACTGTTGTGGTAAATCTGTGAGTACAAAGAAACTCCCGTAACAAATGTGTTCAAGTTTTAGCTGGTGATATGGCTTAGCAATCCTTTTACATAAACTTCTGAAAGCCACAGAATTCAGAACCTGATGATAATACTCATATGAAACAGTGACTTTTTTTTTTGAGAAGCCACAGCATTTGATTTTCTTCCAAACTTTCAGATTGGAAATGCAGATTCTACCTTTTTAGATTGTAAGCTTTTCCACTTACTATGTGATGCTCGTGATAGACTGATAATTAGCTTTGACTCCTCATTTGTTAAGAATTTCAGTATCCTTAAACACATCATGCTATTCAGGCTGCAATCAGGTCTTGAAGAACCATGAGACTGTTCGTTTGAAGTTTCAAATCCAGCTCCTGTTGTTTTTCATAATCCAGAGTTGTCAGA
>CAJGYO010000164.1:0-73707 GCA_904845875.1 Miscanthus lutarioriparius
CGTTGAGCACTTGGTCATCCACGGTGGTAGAGACACTGGAAAGGAGGTGCCGACCACTCCAGCAACAAAGCCAAGCACTCCTAGGGCGGTGCCGAGCACTCCGGGAGATGTGGCGAGCACTCCAAGAGTGGTGCCGAGCGGTCCTACAGTGGTGTCGACCACTCCTAGACGGGTGTCGAACGCCCCCATATGGAGCCGAGAGGTCTTATAGTGGTGCCGACCACTCCAAGATTGGTGCCGAGCACTCCACCACTGGTGCCAACCACTCTAGGAGTGGTGACGAATGGTCCAGAAGTAGTGGCAAGCGCTATAGCCGGGGTGCCGAGCACTCCAGGTGCTGTGCCGACCACTCCGGCGGACGGGGAGACTCCATCGACGCCGATCGAGTTTGCCTCACCTCCAAGCGACATCACCAAGTTCGTGGATGCCTTCCACGACGGTGAGGAGGTGCGGTTCCACAGGTGGGACGACATTGTTGGCGGCCACAGGTCCTCGAGCACGGTGGGGTCACGCCAATGACCCGAGCTACTTCTCGTTAGTGCGGAAGAAAACCACCCACGTTCACGCGCTTAGCCGGCGCGATACAAATTAAGCGATCGGCGACGCTGGAGGAGATGAAGGCGATCGAGGAAAACGAGACTTGGGGCTCGTCGATCCACCTCCGTGATGCCGTCCGATCGGCCTATAGTGGGATGTACAAGGTCAAGCGGACGACGCGTACGCCATTGTCAAGCATTAAGGTGTGCCTCGTTGCCCGAGGCTTTGTCCGGTGGAGGTCATGGACTTCGAGGAAGTCTTTGAGCTGGTAGCACGCATGAAGTCTATCCGATCGCCGCTGGCGGCTTGGCGGCGTGAAAGAAAGGATGGCGCGTCCATTACCTGGACATAAAATCAGCATTCCTCAACGGCGAGCTGGCGGAGACGGTCTTCGTCAGGCAACCTCCGGGTTTCGCCATCAAGGGAGCGGAGCACAGGGTGCTCCGACTGCGCAAGGCGCTCAACGGGCTGTGACAGGCCCCGTGAGCGTGGAACGTCAAGCTTGACGCCATGCTGGGCGAGCTTGGGTTCACGTGGTGCGCAACCGAGCATGTGCTCTACACGCGGCGACAGGGGGAGGAGGAGCTCGTCGTCAGCGTGTATGTGGATGACTTGATCATCACTAGCGCACGTGCGTAGGACATCGACAGCTTCAAGCACGAGATGGCAGCTCGTTTTTAAATGAGCGATCTCGACGCGCTCTCCTACTACCTCGAAGCTGTTGGAGCGGAGCGACATGGCTGAGTGCAAGCCGTGTGTGACTCCGATGGAGGAGCGGCTGAAGCTGACGAAGGCCAGTACCGCGGCGAAGGTAGATGCAACACTCTACCGGAGCATCGTCGGCGGTCTGTGCTACCTAGTCCACACGAGGCCGGACATTACGTTCACCGTGGGGCTACATCAGTCACTTCATGGAGGATCCCCAAGAGGATCACTGGGCCACGGTGAAGCGGCTCTTTGCGCTATGTCAAGGGACGGTGGATCGGTGATCGTTTTCCCCAAGACCGGTGAAAGTGGGCTGCGAGATCCTTTGTGTTCGCCGATGCGAAGACATGGCGGAGGACATCGACAGACGATGGAGCACCTACTCGCGTGTTCGTCTTCCTCGGTCGGCTTCAAAATCATGGCTGTCACCCGAACGCGAGAAGGTGGTTGCGGCTGTCCCACGTGCAAGGCGTAGTACGTGGCGTGGCCGCAATGGCGTGTTGTGCAGGTGTGGCTCGCGGGCTGTTAAGCGAAGCCGACCGATGTGGAAGCTCACCCACCAAAGACCGATGGTGGAAAATCAGCCCGCCATCGCCCTCTCGAAGAATCCGGTTCTCCATGACCGGATCAAGCACATCGACGCGTCAAGTTCCACTTTCTCAAGGTGTGTCGATGGAGGGTAGATCGTTATCGAGTTCGTCCGAATTGGTCGGCAACTCACGGACGTCCTTACTAAACCCGCTCAGCCGCCTTCGGGTTCACGGAGTCAAGAAGATGATCGGCATGGTGAAAGTTTTAGGGTTAGCGATGAGGATTAGAAAAATAATTGTAAAATAATCCGCTGCTCTCCCTTTGTACGTCTGGCGTAAGGAGCATCAAAGGCTCCTCGCCTGCATCAGAGGCACAAAGAAGGGAGACGTCAAAATCAGCTCTGCCAGCATCCTTTGAAAGCAAACATGGCGGTACCGGCGTGTTCAGATACAAGGATTAGATGAGTAGAGTTGTATATATAACTTCTCATTGCAACTCGGTGAAGAGAGAGTTTAATTTTGACATCCCTCTACAGAGCTCCCGGCTAACGCCGGTGCTTGTGCTTTGTGTCTTGGCGCTTTGTTCTTTCTCCTCTTCTACTTCTAGCCGTAGTGTGTGTGCGAGAATGCGGTAAACGGTCTGGCTCACCTGTGCGGAAGATCTCGGCCCAACACTTCTCATGTGCAAATCACCAGAGGTGTGGCGCACTGTGCCCTAAACTATGATCTTCGCAAGATTAGTGCTGCATAGAATACTGCCGAGTGGTCTAATCATGCACAATACATTGTTGATTGATAGTATACTAGTAATAATAATACCGTAGATTTTCTGACTAATTTGCAAAAAAGGAAAAGAGGCAAGATTTGCACAACAACACATTATTGACATGCATATAGTATAGTTCATAGCTTCATATATATACTATAGCGTAGTGCCGAAACTTAACGAGCTCCACGTGGACATTTGTTAATTCAGAGAGTGGTCGATCGGCGACAAAATCCCCGCGCATTTTGTAAAGAAAGATTGCTAGATCGCTTGCGTACGTCTAAATAAAACCTACGGGCGGGCTGCTATTCAATCGCAAATTGTCCTAGTCCTAGCTACCAGTTGCCGGACCCCGCCAAGAACACCAAGACAGATCACCAAAGCCAGCCTTCGAATAAAGCTCTCGTAGCAGCAGCCAGCAGCACATACGTGCCACCAGTAATTGTTAATCTCTCCTGTATGGCTGTATGTCCAATGCTCCTTACTTTCCTGGTCGCCCGAATTTATGGGCGATCCATGATTAAGCCCTCATGACCCCCTATTCCTCTTTATGTTACCTAACAGATCGATCTTTTCCCCGGAATCATCTTAGCTTGTCCAAAGCATGCAGCAGCCTTCTTCTATCTTGTGGGCCTCGACAGACAGACAGTAGGATTCTTGCAAGAAAGAGGAAGCATGCATGGCTTGACTTCCTGACCCATTCCAAGCATAATAAACTCACACGATCAGACAGAGACCAGGCTTTAGAGAAATGTTATCGAGACAGATTCGTGCCTGCGCGATGAATCATGAGCGACCAGTAGAGGCACGGCACGGCAGATGTTCTCTGATTTGGAACCGATTCAATGATAATGCCTTGCTATTCGTTAAATAACCCTGCATCGATCCTCAACTGTTGAGAGAGCAACGGCGCAACTGGTTATTGGTATGGTTGTTTGATCTTGAGTTGTCACCATATATGCCTGCCCTACTTGTAATTGCTAGTGACTGTACTAGTACTTAATAACAATACAAAAATAGGCAATCATGCAGGGACTAATGGAACGTTGAAGGCATGCATGATTATGATTACGATTACTAGGGTGGCGGTTACGGCAGCCACATCTCGCATCGGTCTTGAGGAGAAGAAATGCGTGCTGACTGCAGCTGGGAGCTTCTGAAAGATGCAGGCTATGATGGTGAACCACTGATTGTGATTGCTACAGTCCAAATGGGTCTAGTAACGCTACCTCCTTGGTTGGCTTTTTGTGCCTGCAGAGTGCAGAGTTGTCACTGCTAGACTGAATATTATCTGTATGGTGGGAGAATCTCTTAACTGTCCTCTTCTTCATCAAGTTCAGAACAAATTGTTTTTTGTTGTTTACCTGACACTGTCAAGGTCCATGATATCCAGTGATGGGCGTGCTTAAACTGCCGCAGATATCTACCTGGCCCGTGTTGGACTGATTTGCATGGAGTATTAGTGGATCGATTTCACGTCAGTAAATTTTGCTGATTCGGTAGTCTCCACTCTCCAACTCCAGTGACTTGTTACCGGCCCCAGCGAGTTCATGGTGATGGAACCCCTACCTTCACAAGGGTAGGCTAGTAACACAAGGGAATGTCTCGAGGCCGTGTGTCTCACGAAACACGAGGGGTTAGCAGACAGAACACAGAAGAGGCAGGAGGTCCAGGTGTGAGAAATGCCCCAGCCCCCAGCAATCAGAGCATCATCAGGGCGGGTACGGGGTGCTTGAAATGAGGCGAGGGCAGAACTGTAGCGGCATGATGCTGCCCGTGGACGATTGCCTCCATCTCCATCAGACGATTATGTTGGTTGATTGCCCAAGGTAACCACTCCTTAGGCCAAAAATTAGGCCAAATGGTTATTGTGAATTCGCCACTGAAAGGGAATATATCCACAAATTTTCCACTACAAATTGCTGTCAACCCTTAATCCAGCCATTGGTGATTGGAAAATACTCCCTCTTACACAAATACTCCCTCTTTCCTTCACTGTAAACAGTCACCTGCCCTCCTCTTTACAACGAATCACAGCTCCGGTACAGGTTCAACGATGTTAGAAAATGTGAAACCAAAAGCCAAGGTTCGGGCTAAATTTGGGTAAAAAGAAGTACTAAATTTCACCTGTATAAATGAAATCCACGAAGTTTTTCCTGGTTTTGGGATTTTGTAGTACAGGAGAAGTCAGACCAATTCAAGAAAGTCCCCAGAAACTGTTTGAAATTTTGTTGAAAAGACAGAAAGTTTGTAGCAGAAATTGGCTAAGATTTAGTTCAACATCCAAGTTGGCATCTTGCATTTGTTACTCTTGGAGCAAGAGCTTCTAGATGGCTAGGCGTCACCCGTTGAAACACTACAACCTCTTGTGTGTGCTCCGGAAAATTTGTACTCACCCCAAAATCCTAGTAAGAACCCTCAAGCTTGAGACTAGCTCTCTTGCCTTGAGAAGAGGATAGGGTTCAACGAAACCTAAGCCGTGGTGGTTTCCTCAACAACCGTGGAGTAGACTAGCCTTTGTGGTGAGCTGAACCATGGGATAAATACCTGTCCTTGTGTTCTTGTTGTGTTCCTTGTGCTCTACTTGTGTTGGTTGACAAACTAGGGTTTTCACTGGATCTACTTGTACAAAAGTTTCCAATCTTGCAGAAGTGGTGGAATATGACCTAACTACTATCTGGAACACTAGTATTGCACTCGATCTACTTTTCTTTTAGTAGAATTTGAATTGTGGTTTCAAGATGCTTTGATACGCGGAAGTGCCATAGTTGTACTCTAAAACTTCAGCACCATGAAAGTTCCACATGCAAGTGTGAACTGCCGCATCTGTACTACCCGCTACATTGAGTTTAAATTTTAAACAGGCTATTCATTCACACACACACCTCTAGACTTGTCTCGATCCTTTTCAATTGGTGAGTCTCAAGTTTATTTAACAAATCATGTGTCTTCTATACTTGTGTAATAGCTACGGTGTTACGGGCTCGTTTTAGCACCAAGGTTTAGGCCTAAGAAAAATTTCCTCGAACGAGTTTCTCGGATTTTTATTTAAAACATACTTAAGGCGATAAGTTTAATCTGTGGTGACTCGAGCCGTGGACTCACATAAACGCCCGTGTGAAATTATTCAAATACAGAGAGATATTTAGAAATGTTTGACAATAATTTCGACAAATAAATAGCTTAACGCATTTGTTCTATTAGATTAAGCATGAAAAGCAACTTTTATAAATAAAATAAAATACATTAATAAATATAACGATATATATATATAGTTTTTGAATCTAACTTAAATTCGAGCTTTGTTAAAAATCTCCTTGTGCCTAGATGTTGTTAATTGTCTAAATTAGTAAACTGATATATATATATATACTCACGTGTTTATTTTGAAAAGCACGCTCAGTTGAAAAGTCTCGGTCTAGTGACATGTTTTTAAGTATAGACTCGTTTTAGTCCCTATGATAAGTTGGTAACGTACCCGCGACAGCTGTCCGTCTGGTCGTCTCATTAATTTAACGTGATGGGTGTGAAAGCACGTAACAAACGAGAGATAGCGCAACAGCTTCATTTACTTTTTCCCGGCGCAATGCATGTATAACAGACTCGTCTTGCTTTTGCAATTATGCACCGCCTCGCCGTCGTGATTCTCGCACCTGCCGGCGTCGTTTTACTGCGCTACTGTCTTTCTCTCCATCGCTTGCGTCGTGTCTGAAATTTTTAATGGGAGCGCATGGCTCTATCATGCCACGCCCCGCTAAGCGCCACCGTTCGTCTGCTTGTTCCGTCGCTTCACTCTGTGGCACCATGAATGCTTCTGTTGCCTCTGTCTGCCTTGCTCGTCTCTGTCTGCCTTGATTGCTTTTGTCTACCTCCGCTAGTCCTTGCCTACCTCTGTTGTCTCTGTGGTTGGCGAGCAAAGCTCCAAGTCACCGAGTTCCCACGCCTCTACCTCGGTCTGCCTTGCTTGTCTCTCGTCCTTATTTGTCTTGTCTCGCCTCTGCTAGGGCCTCGAGCGACTTGCTTCTTCCCCTCCCTTTCCTCTCCACGAGGCCGAGTTGCCGCTATATTTGTTGTTTTTCACGTTATGTACTCGCTTCGCTTGTTGCCGCCATCACCTTGCACAAAGTCAAGCCCGTACTCCGCAACACCCTAACCTCCATAGAATGCGTTGTGAAATAGGTTTTGGAACCTAGTCCATGATTTGGCACCCAAGTGACGAACTCAAGTTGGCATTTTTTATCTCCTCTCTGGTTGCTCTCTGGTCATGAGGTTTACTTCGCTAGTTAGCTATTAGTCCCGCTAGCCGATGGCGGTGAGCTCTGTTTGGGCTTGGCGTTGTTTGAGTTCAAGTGCGTCGCTACCGAGACTCCACTCACATGTGTGTACGTGCTCGCATCGCTCCACCAACCATGACCGCTCGCTTTTAATTTGCCCGGCTCGGCTGTGTGCTCTCCTCCTCGTCAAGCACGCGCCATGGTCGTTGTCTTCTCGTCCCTCCTACGCTGGCAATTGAGTTTCGGTGAACTCTTTTCCTCGCAGACAATGAGTAGCTTGGGAAGCTAGCTAGGCGCCTCACCAGATTGAGCCTCAACCGAGCACCGCATTGCCACCAATTTGGCGTTTCCTCATTGCTCTATCGTTCCGCCGTGCTCTGGGATTTGGGGGTATGGCCCAAGGCAGCAGTAGCAGTTCGATCGAATGCAATTTCTAACTCGCCTTAACGCCCTAACCTCCGTAGAATGGGCTGTGAAACAGGTTTTGGAACCTAGTTCATGATTTGGCACCCAAGTGACGAACTCAAGTTGGCATTCCTTATCTCCTCTCTCGTTGCTCTCTCGGTCATGAGGTTGACTTCGCTTAGTTAAGCCGTTAGTGCCGACATTAGGTTGATGGCTTCGGTTGAACCTTAATCGAAATACTAAGTAGCTTTTGCTTCGCTTTAAAAAGCATGCGTAGCACCGTTTCTAGCTGTTCGGGCTCAGGGCATGGCCACCATGCATTCGCTACTTCCCTAGTTGGCGCTGTGGGTCAGCCGCCGTGCTCCGGCCGGTCGGGCTCCCATTTACCGCAAAATTTCGTCCGGGCCGAGTTGGCTACATCCGCTCCCTATCGTGCTACCAAGTTGCAGGAGCCCGCGCTGGCGCCGTCCACCGATCACGTGGGGTCGAGCTCGACGCCGCCAGCCTTCGTCGCCAGCCGACGGGCGCTTGCCCTTGTTGTCCGCTTCCACCTACCGCAGCATAGTCCTGGGGCGTGCGCCAAGCCATCGCGACTGTGTCATTGGTCCCAGCCGCTGTTGCAACGGGACGACTCTCGCTCGCTTCTACCGTCCACCCGTCTCACTAGCCGACGGCGGTGAGCTCTGTTTGGGCTTGGCCATTTCGGTTCAAGTGCGTCACGCCGAGACTCCACTCGCATGTGTGTACGTGCTCGCATCGCTCCACCAACCGTGACCGCTCGCTTTAATTTGCCCAACTCGCTGTGTGCTCTCCCCTCGGCCGCACCGCGCCATGGTCGTTGTCTTCTCCTCCCTCCTACACGGCAGCGAGATTCGCTGCTCTTTTCCTCGCACCAGCGAGTAGCTTGGGAAGCTAGCTAGGCGCCCTACCGCACTGAGCCTCAGTCGAGCACCGCTGGCCACCAATTTGGCGTTTCCCTCATTTGTCTCGATTCGCCCGCCATGCTCGATTTGGGGGGTAAGGCCCAAGGCAACCAGTAGCGATTCGATTGAATGCAATTTCTAACTCGCCTTAACCTCCTCTATCTGGTGCTCATCTCGGATTGGTCAGGACCTTCACCGGCGATGAGCTGACACGGCCGCGCCACGCTCAGAGCGCCGCCGCCCTTCACCGTGCACGTGGCCATCCTAGCACGGGCCGTTTCCGCTCGCCTAGATGACACCGTAGCCGTGTCCGGTAATGTCTCGATGTTCTCCCATCTTTTCGTTTCCGCCTCCGAGGTCGCAGGTCACTGGAATAGTCGCGCCGCCATAGCTTTTAGTCCACCGACGTGGTCAGAGCTTTAGAAGTCACCGTTCGGCCCCTAATCGACACCTAGGGTTTCATCTTGGCTCCTCGGTGCTCGTCGGCCTGCTCCTTTAGTCGGGACTCGCCATCGACCAACGTAGGGAAAGCGGTCACCGGAGCCGTGGTCGTCGCTGGGAGTCACCGGGCCAAAGGCAAATGAATTAGGAGAAAGCCCGGGGCCGGGTGAAAACGCCGAAGGAGAAAGAGAGCAACAAAGTGGAAAGGAAATGGGTTATTTTCGCTGAAATCCAGTGGTTGTTTCTGCAAAATGTTGAGGCGCCTTGGCCTCCCCGCCTTGGGCCGTCATTGGCCAAGCATAATTATGTCATAATTTCTCGCCACTTGGGCTTACGACCAGTCATTGGTCGAAAGGGGTGGCCACGGCCCTTTCCATTTCCTAAATGCTTCTCTAATCTAGGTTTCTAGTTTAAGTTGTAAAATCAATATAAAATAGTATAGGGATCCAAAAATTATAAAACTAATTTTGTTAGGCTCCTAAAATCATGATCTATCTATTAGCGTAATTGGTTCATCTAGTTTTAAAATATTTCCAAGGTTGCTCTAATTATTTTTAACATGCTTAATATCGTTAAAATATAAACTTGTAAAAATTATTGTGATAAATTGGTAATAATGTTGGATCTAAAATTTTTACAATAGGTTCATAGCAATATTAGGTACTCACTGTAATTTTTGTAGCTCCAGAATAATTAGTTTGCTGGATAGATAATGATGCCCTATTTCGAATAAAGGTTAAATTGATAGAATGGAATAAAAAAATAACTTGGGTTTGTATAACTAAAACAATTATTGGAAAATAACGCCTTATTCGACAACATGGATATGTAGCCTAAGTACGGTCATCGTTAGAACTAACTCGTTAACTTCAGAGGCGTAAATCATATTTTACGAGTCACGGTTGCAATCGATTAATTATGCCTTTGCATTGCATCGCATTGCATATCATAATAGGGACGTCGATGGATCGCGGAGTCATCGGGAGTTACTGGAGAAATGGTGCTTTTGGAGATCGTATCGCCATGATGGAAAGCTAACTTATGATTATATTTTACCCAAGCAAGCCCCGATGCATAACCCCTACTTTTCTGCACTTTAAATTATATTTGTGCATTAAGTTTTAAGGAGTTGAATAAAACTCACTTGCATTATCCTACGAGTCTTACTAGCATGATAGGATTGTGTAGATTGCTATGCTACAAGACTCCGATAGAAGTCAAGTGATTGCATGTCACTCGCAAGAGATAGGAAATATATTATTGCATTATTATCACTTGGAATATATAAATGGTGGAAATAATAAATGGTGACCGAGCATGGATATGGTTTGGGTATCGGTGGGTGTAAGAGGTTGTGTCTTACGGCCAGCGGGGCATAGCTTGGTTACACTGCTTTTTCCCTCGTCTGTGTTTCGGTTAAGGACGGCCGTTGCATTGACGCTAGGCAAGTCATGATTTATTATCCCAAACACATACTTGGGTATGGACGCTTGGAAGACTTGTTACCCTCTTGTCATGGGTTTCGGCTCTTTTCGGACCGACCGTCGTGGTGGTTTTTGGGTTAGAGGTCTTTGCACCAGACCGAGTCCATAACTTAGGGCGGGGCTTGGAGTCCTGGGCTTGGACGGGACCGGACCCCATGACAGAGTGTAGTGGGTTGGTCTTGCTTGTGCTCGAGGTACAAGTTGGGCGTGTTTTCAGTGGTACCCGGTGGGGCATTGATTCGTGAATCACCGGAAAATTCAAGATGGCTTGTCTAAACTCTAGCACCGTAGTAAGAACTGGAAGACGAAAGATGAAAAAAGGAAATCTGATTGCTTACCACCTGCTTGAAAGTAGCACATGTGCTTACATAGAATGGTTAGTTAATGAACCGATATAATCGCTAATAAAAATCGAATATATAAGGACGCACGCTTAGTAATACTTTCAGAGATGCATTAAACCCCAAGCCGAGATAGCCTTCCATATCCTTGGAGTCTTTTCTTTCCTCCCGCCGAGTAAGTCTTCTTTGGGTACAATTGAGTACTCGTGGTTTCATTTCTGCTGCGGTGGACGCTTGTGTGTGGATTCCTTCCGTGGACGCAGAGGATTTTCTTTACGCTGCGATCATAGTTTTTATTTATAACTCTTACCAAACGCTTTTTATAAATGAAAGTTTATAATCTATTGTCATATTTTTTATATATCAATACTTCATCATGTCATGAATAGATATTTATTTCCACTGTAATTCTGATCACATGTTTATATTTCGCAGTTAAATTAAATTGTTCATAACTCTGATAACATGATTACATTCCGCTGTATAATAATAAATATTATACTCTGATGTTGTAATAAAAGTGATGTCAGAAATGGTTTAAGAATGTTTTAAACTTTATTCTCTCATTTGTGATCCTGATGGAAAAATATGGATTTTCGGGTTCTCCCTTAAGGTGTGTTAGATAGAACTGCGTAATTTGGTGTTCTCCCTTGAGTGCTTAGTGTCTAATGGAAGACAAGCACTCCTGGAAGACATTAGATTAGGCGGTTCTGCCACAACTTGTTCAAGTGTTCTTATTGTTCAAGATTTACTTTTGGGTGATTCGCCCTGATATACTTGTTCTTGTGTTTTTGGTTGTAGGTTTTGCGAGGAATCAAGTCACTACATGTCTAGCAACCTTTGGTAACAAGTAGAATCGAATATATAGGTGTAATCTTTGTCGATTTGAGATTTCACGTTACCCATATCATAATTTCCGACCTTGGGAGGTTCGGAAATTTCGAGCTTAACCAAAAATTCCGGGCCTGCTATCTGTTGTAGGTTTTATATTTTCAGGAACGTCTACTCGCCCTCCCTCTAGACGACATCTCGGTCCTTTCAACAACACATATACTATTGATACTTACAAATTGTTTAAAACCATATTAGTAACCATGATATATAATTTACATAGGTTGTTACTTTAGATATATTCGTATATTTTAACTAAAATATTTAACACGTCTATATTAATAGTATAAGTGTATAATCATAATCGCACATATAATTCCTTGATAGGAAAATTTTCAATCTATCTTGTGAAGTGTGAGAGACCACTGGTGGCTATATTTTTCTAGCCTTTTAAGATTACTTTAGAGTAAAAAGTAGATCATTATAATGCTTAAGTATTAAAATTCTTTTGAGGTTAGAACTGCTACCCCATATGATATCTCACTTCAGGCTCTATCATTTATTTTAATCAACATGGTGCAGATTTCAAATGATTCTTATACCATTGTAGTATTTAAGAACGTACTATTTTAAATAGTGCAAAAAAGACTTAGTAAAAGATACAATAAACATAAGAGTCGCAACTTAACCTGAGGTCAAAAGTTTGTAGCAGTCAATAAGAATAAAATTTGAAAAATTAAAATTTTGATTCATAACTTCATAAGATATATGATGCAACAAGAGCCATCATAGTTAATGTTAAGGTTTCAACCTAATTGCATACTTAAAATATATAAAAATGTCATGCAAAAGGAGAATCTAAATATGGATAAAAAAGCTTTTGGATCAGTCGATCCCTTCAAAAAAGGTAATTAAAAGTTTATGATAACTAGATATAGTCTACATTGTGTTGTGTTGGAAAATAAACAAAAAGGAATAACATACATATTTTTTGCAAGAAAATAATATACAATTTACTATAAGTAAAAAAAATTATTAGTCAGATGTATTAAACAGTCTTAAATTTTAGCTTGTATGAGAACACGGATGATAGATTAGCATGTAATAATCAAAAGTAAAATAGTGTGACATCACACATGTCTTTTACTAGCACGCTATTATATAATCGAAAGTAAACTAGTGTATTCCTATATATGTCTATCAATATATATAATAATCAAAAGTAACACGCTACAGAATTGCAACCACTGATCTTCGGTCTTCGTTATGCACTGCAACTAACTAGCGCACGCAAAAATACAGCTTGCAAGCACGTAACAAGTTCAGAAAAGTCCTCCTTCATGTTATTTTAGCCCTTGAGTTTCAAGGATTGTTACATCCTGTTTATATAGATTACTTCCGGCCGACCTAAAAAATACAAATCTAGGATTGATTCGAATCTAAATATCTTAATGGCTAATAAGTTTATAAAAATCAAATATTTATATAATAAAAATATATTTGATAATGAATCTAATAATATATATTTAATGTGATAAATTTTAGTATCTTATATAAATTTAGTTAAACTTAAGCGTATTCAAGAGTGAATGTAATTCTGCATTCTTATCTTTATTTTCTTTAACTTTATATTTGCTTCAAAACATTGTACGCGACAAAGGTATACATGTCGACATGTGCATATGCTCACCGTTATGAATACATACACGTACTCTAGGCCCAATCTATATAAACACATTTCACTCAAAAAAATCTATATAAACACATAAAAAATACACATCTTGGTATTGAGAATCACCATAAACATCATTTCGCTGAAATATGGCTTATGTTGATGCTTATGCTGATTTCTTGTAGGAGGAAAACATTGTTTGTTGGATGAAAATTACCGCCGAAGAACAGGGCCAATACCTTTCGATACTAATTAAATGCACAACAGGTCCATCGACGAATATATATTTTACTCCATGCGTGGACTCAAAACAAAATGCGGCAAGGAATAATGGATGATGAACCAACATCTAGCACCACGAACCACATGTATCTGGAGGCTACCTGTCAGATCTGCATGATGGACATGTAGCAGCGTGCTACGTAGCATGCACAGATGTCGCCGTGAAATGCTCGTTATTAACTCTCCAACTCCAACCAACAACAAAATCAAAGGCAAAAAAACGCACGTGGTTCCATTGAAATCACGCTTATTTAAAAATCTACCATCAGCACCAGTATAGCTCTCTACAATAGACGTCAATGCCCAGCAACGTACCTACTACCTACCCACGTTCCATTCTACCGGGTTGCTATGTACTACTATTCTCTCCGTCCGAACACAATTCTAGCGTAGTATCGTGATTTAGTATCTTAAGTTCAATTAATTATAAATAAAAAATATCAATATTTATGATATCAAATAAATATTATTAGATTAATTATGAAATGTATTTTTATAATAAATTATTTTGGAGCCGTAAATGTGAATATATTCACTAGAAATTTGGTCGTGCAACCCGTCGTTCCATTCTTTCGTGGACAGACGAAGGACTACTACGTATGCTACGGTACGTACGTGTTCCCTTCAGCATGTTGTACGTACAAACAGAAGGGTGGTTTTCAGAGACTATCATTGCAAAACGCTCTGTGATTTGACAACACGCGCATTTGGCAGGACGTGGCAGTGCCCACAAGGCCACAACAGTGACTTGAAAAAAGAACTAAAATCTGTCTGTACATGACACTTGGAATATACTAGTGCCCTGTTTAGTGGATTCCATGTCTAAAGTTTAGCCACTGAACTCTAGATTATTTTAGCTCCAGAGGCTCTAAACAAGTGGTCTAAAAGGTTGTCTGAAGCTTAACCAATTTTATAGAAACTTTAGACCACACAGATGAACTAAAGTGGTCTAAATAAAGTTTAGGTTCTCAACTTTAGCCAACTAATGTTTAGATCGGAGAATCCAAACGGGTCGTTAGTGTTAAATCGCAGGTAACCGGAGGTTACGTTTCCTGTAATAAGTAAGCACGTAGAAACAAGGCTCAGGCCCCAAAACCCTGTGTTGTTGTGTCGTAGTGTCCCATGCATGGACCATGGTCAATCGGCATTCTCCCCGCATTGCTACAACTGTTCCCTTGCCCGCAGGGAAGAGTGACGGAGCAGCTTCTGTCCTCTTTCCACGTCTCCCTACACGGCTACACCTCATCGCCTCATCATAAAACCCCCTCGCTCCCGCGATCTCAGCTCTCACCTCACCACACCACGCCACTCTCGCCTCCTCCTCGCACAGTCACTCTCCTCCCGGCACCAGCCAGCAGCTCCCTGCTGCCAACCAACTCCACCAACACAAACACACACCCCACGACAGCAGGAGGAAGCTAAGGGACGAGCCGAGGATCGATCCATGGCCATGGACGACTCGTCCTCCGGCTCCTCCGAGCCCACCTCCTCGTCCTCCGTGGAGGCTCCCGCGTCCCCGACCGCGTCGTCCTCCGACTCCGCCTCCGCCGCGGGCAGCAGCAGCAAGAAGCGGCGGCGCACCAAGGACGGGCACCACCCGACGTACCGCGGCGTGCGCATGCGGGCCTGGGGCAAGTGGGTGTCGGAGATCCGGGAGCCGCGCAAGAAGTCGCGCATCTGGCTCGGCACCTTCGCCACCGCCGAGATGGCGGCGCGCGCCCACGACGTGGCCGCGCTGGCGATCAAGGGCCGCGCCGCGCACCTCAACTTCCCGGAGCTCGCGAGCGAGCTCCCGCGCCCGGCCACCGCCGCGCCCAAGGACGTCCAGGCCGCCGCCGCGCTCGCCGCGGCCGCGGACTTCCCAGCGCCCGCCAATGCGGTGGCCGGCGCCAGGGTGGACCCCGACGACGACGGCCCGGACGCCAGCGCCGCCTCCGACGACGCCTCCGCCTCGCCGCCGCCGCCAGCGCTGGACAACCCCGACGACGCGCTGTTCGACCTCCCCGACCTCCTCCTCGACCTCAGACACGGGGCCTCGTCGTGCCAGCTCTCGTGCGCGCCGTCGTGGTACGACGACGTGTGCTTCTCCGGCGCCGCCGCCGCCGGCGCGTTCCGCCTGGAGGAGCCGCCGCTGCTGTGGGAGTACTGAGTCCAATAAAAATAGAATATTTTGCTCAGTCGTCGACGAGAATCAAGTTAGACCACGCGGCTTCGAGCTGCTTCGTTCGTGTGTGTGGCTATGGACTGTAATTGCTTCAGTGGACCAGGAAGTCAGGAACTATGGATGTAAACCATGCAGCGCTGGACCAGCAGAAATGGAACCTAATTAGAGCTATTTCTCCTTTGCGTCTGCTCCTCCAGATTTAGAAAGCAAACCATGTATAAAAAACCAATTCATCCCCGGCCCGTTCCTTTCGCTCCTCCAGTGTCCAGTCTGTCTGTCTTTGCTTGGATTGTGGGGCAAGAATATGGTATGGTGCACGACTAACCGCGCATCTAGCACCTTTCCTTTCATTCATTCTCCGTTGCTCAATGGGGTGTTATATATATATAATAAATAAATCTTTTAATTAGTAGTAGCAAGTAGCAGGCACTAGTGCTATTTAAATGTGATCTAGCCCGATTTGGACTAATGCCCTCACGAAACGCTTTGGCGAAAGATGCACGCACCTTTTAAATTACGGCCGGATTCGTCCACCGATCATCTCCAACCCAGCACGAAATGAAAAGCGCGCGCACCCCACCCATCGTCAATCAAAGAAGTGAATGAAGAAAGAAATTCACCCGACGTCCCGACCCGGCGGCCAGCAGGAGGAACCTGTCCTGTCCTGTGGCCTTTTCACGCAACAATGACGGTCGCATGCAGCCTGTAACCGCGAACCAAAAGCCGTGGGATGGCGACCGGCCGGAGCTAGGCTGGGCGCGCGGCGCGATCGAGAGCGACGGCGACTGCGCGGAAAGCGGCGTGCATGAATCCCGGCAGAGCTAGCGCCGGGCTGCTGTAAGACGAGAAGGAAAGCGGTGGCAGCAGTGCCGGGGCCGTATCCGCGTGTCGCCATCGTACGCCTTGGCCGGCTCCACCGATCGCGCCCGCGCGTGCGTGCTCTCGCCTCTCGCTCGCTTGCCCTGGCGTTCATACGCACACGGTGCGGCGTACGCGCGCGCGGCACCGCTCCTCGATCGGCGGTGGCGCCTTGGACGTTTTCGTCGACGCTAGCGAGCCCGGCTGACGCAGACGGCGGTCAGGCCATAGATGCACGCACGGCGCCAACGGAGCCGGGGCGAGGAGATCAGGAGAGAGGACAGCGGAGTGGTTGCGCCCGCATAAATGGCACGGTTTCCTGGCCGGGCCGGGGGGACGGGCGTCGCCGATCGTACCGCGAGGATAAGGCGAGATCTCGAGGGCGTGCCTCCCGTCCGTCCGTCCTCCCTGTTCGTCGTCGTCGTCGCCCTCAGCTTGCTTTTATCTGCCCTGAGCGACGAGTTAATGCCGCTGCTGCTGAGTGCTGACCTGACCATACCATACTGCTCCTTTGGGCCTTCGTGGAGGACAGTTCGTGCTGGCACGCACGGCAACCATGCACGACGGCACAGCAGCAGGCTTGCATTGTGGCGATCGTGGTGTGGCTGTACACGAGCGCGAGAGGTCGCCGCACGAGTGGGCCGCCACGGATGTGAACACGGGTGGTGGCTGGCCGTGAGGCCTGCTGGGGTTCTGCTGTACGGCACTGCTGGCGAGTCGCCGTTGTTTTCCGTGCACGAGATCTTTGACATGGCGCACACTTGTGGGCATACTTCTTGCTGGTCGCCATTTCATCTTTTTTTTTTACGGACATTTCATCTTTTTTATATATATATACGAGTACTATACTGTTCAATTCATTATCCGTGTTCCGGGATAGGGGATCCTTGTTTTACGGGTTAGCTCTGTGCATTTCCTGCAAGAATTCGGGTTCCAGGTCGTGTAGAGTATTATCCATCCGTCATGCACACATGCGACAGCAACGGAGACGGGAGACCAGTTCAGATGGTGCTGTGGATGGATGTATCCTTATAGCAACTCGTACTAGGAGCGGCAATGTTTTGGTGCTTTGGTTAGACTTAAATTGTCCTGTTGAACAATGTTATTTACAATCCACGTACAACTATACCTCTGCTACACTTAAACAATATGTATGCAAGTTTCAATTACATGAAAACATAGATCTCATACGATTACAATCTAAATATTTTAATAAATGAAATTATAATAATAACGTGTATACGGGTGGGCCCATAGGCTAGAGGTGTTTCGCTTCTTAATCGGTAATAATGACTGCAGTAAAATGTTAATTGGTGAATTACTTAATTACTGCAAGTACCATTTGTCAAGTACACTTGTATTGGCGTCGTCTTCTCTGTACTGTCGAGTACCGTCTAATAAAATCCAAAACATATTTATGTTTGCACATGATCATGTCTGAAATAGTACTACTATACTAGCACCATGATTAGGGTATATATCGATCGGTGGCGCTGGTACCTGTGTACCATAAAATTTCGATACGAATCTAAGTACTTCTTGGAACCACTTGGGCATGTTTTTAAATCCCTTGTACGTGGGGGGTATTTTTTTTCTCGAATACCCAAAAGCTTTTATGTATTATTGTATTAAGTAGAAGAGTTTAGATAAACATACAACGCGCCAGATTTAGCACCAAGAAGGTCAACCTAACATAGCCGTAGCTAGACCATCCTAGCAAGAGACATCTAGATTCGATATTACATTAAAAGAAAAACTACCAACACGCCACACAACTGGCGACGCTACCTAGGAGGTGGCCTTGCGTCCTCGCGGCTGCCTCGACCGAACAGCCGGGAAGAGGTCATCCAGCGCTTCGGCTTCGGACGCAGTCAAATCACCGCCGAAGAGCCTGTCATAGGCCTCCAGCTCTGTCGGATATCTATATCTCGGTATCCGAGCCAAAGGGTTAATGAGCATCACGTTGGCTCATCCGATGGTTAAGGACGCAACTGCGGCCTTGTCCGACCCCTAGGGGCCAGGCCACGCCTTGTTCGACTTCGAGGACGAGGTTTCCGCCTCGTCCGACCCCGAGGGGCTGGGCAACGCCTCGTCCAACTCCGAGGACGAGGTTTCCGCCTCGTCTGACCCCCAGGGGCCAGGCCACGTCTCGTCCGACTCCGAGGACAAGGTTTCCGCCTCGCCCGACGTCTGAGGGAGGGCTCCACCTCGTCCGATGTCTGAGGGAGAGCTTCGCCTCGCTCGACGTCTGAGGGAGGGCTCTCCTCCCGCCCGCGTCGAGGGCTAGCTCCGCCGCCGACCCTCGACGCTGGGCTCCAACGGAAGCCCATGTTGCCGCTTAACCACTACGGGCCGTAAGGTACGACCCAAGGTCAAACTTCTAGCATCATGCAGGGAGCGGTCACGTCTCAACACGACCCGTCCCCTCATTCCAGGGAACTCACATCGCCCACAGTGACGGACGTGCGGTCATCTGTGTCGCTTACTTCTGACGGTCGCCGATCAACCTTTGGTTTGCCCACGCCACTGCTGGGGGCGGAGTGGGATATCACGACCCACCGACAATGCCAGGCAAGGCATCGTCGGCGGACAAAGCCTCCAGCGTGGAGCTGTCCCCTATCACGGTCTGCAATGTCGGCGGACCCGCACAAAGGAAAAGAAAGGCCCGGCGACCATGAAGGACTTCCTCTCTCTCTAATTCTCCTCTCCTTGTCCGCTGTAACCCGTGCTTTCCCTAGGCCTATAAAAGGGAAAGCACGGCACCCCGCTAAAAGGATCGAATCCACGAGCATCGCAACGCATCACACTCGAACCTCGAACACATAGTCGAACAAGCAATGAGCTCTCGCACCTGCTCACCCTCTTACCGGAGACTTGGGACATATCCTCTCTCGACCGCTTGTTACCCCTACTATGAACTTTCGGTGCTAGTAACACGAGCAAAGAAGATCGAATCGGACGTAGGGACATTCTCGCCTCAACCAAGATAAACCTCGTGTCCTCTTAGCACACCATCCAAAGTCGACGCGCAATATTAGAAATTTACTTGTTGGTGTTTACTCAAACACCGACAAGCTCCGGCTACGTGATGGCGCTGATGGACCCTTGGTGAAAGCCTATACGTTGAATAATCAAGACTCACCCGCTTGGAAGCAGTGTACTCGAGAGACGGGTTGAGCCACCAACCGTCCGCTCTCATCATGGCATCACTGGCTTAGCAGGAGGCTGCTTTGGAGGCTCAGTTTAATTAGTGGAGAGTTCCTCTTACGTGTCACCGTTGATGAAGCTATCGAGGCGACGTTTGGCGGAGTTGTCGTTGTCCCTGGCCGGGTGGGCATCCACCGGCGGTGAATCGGGAGGGCCAAGATCCACCGTGGAGGTTCGGTGAATCCACCGCTTGATGAATGGGGGCGCGGAGGTGGTATCCGCAACGCATAGGAGACCACTGCCGCGCTGGTCCTCATCCTCCACCGGGGGCGCCATCACTGGGGGCCTCTTCTTGAAGTTGGGGGCGGGGCACCGGGAGGTGACGACAGCGCCAAGAGAAGGCCACGCAACGATCCGATCGCCGGTGAGAGAGATCGCGAACTCCTCTAACATCAGGTCCTCCGTGACGCCGCAACCATGCGTGGCGCCCCGCATGCAGCGTTAGCGCTCAACGGGTCAGTGAACGATGTCCGTCTCATCGATAGCTCACCGTGCCTAGGCTGAGCTTCAGAAGAACCGAGGTGGAGGCCGGAGCTGTCTCAGGCGGGACCCCGCCGACCGCCCGTAACGCCTCCGTCTTCGGCACCGCCTCCGCCGCCCCGGCACCGGCGACCACTGGTGATAGGAACGGCGTTGTCCGACTTAACCCCACCACAGTCTTGCGAGTCACTGTGGTCCGCCGGCCCAGCGGAGCCGGTGTTAGGTGGGGGTATTCAGAGTTTACTATCGCTAATCAAGTGGTCGCTCCGGTTTGACAGGACAACTCATCCATGTACGACAATATTGCATCGTTTATTTGTCTGTGCTATAATACTACGCCTTGGAGAACAAAGGGACGCAGCAGCTAGCATCTTAGGCGCACCGATTATTTATTTATTTATTATCTATTGAGAAGAGACGAGAGCATATCTTCTTTCGTTCATATCATGGCTGATTCTTGTCTCGTGTCAAAAGATCTACTGCTAGGCCTTATTTAGATTGCAAGTTTTTTCACTCTTTTTCTATCACATTAAATCTTTAGATACATGGAGTATTAAATATAGATAAAAAAATAACTAATTACACAGTTTGATTGTAAATTACGAGACGAATCTTTTAAGCATCGTTAGACCATGATTGAACAATAATTATCAAATACAAATAAAAATACTACAATATAAAATAGTGATTTCTAACCTCAATCTAATTAGACCCTGCCTATAGAACGCTAGGAGCAAGCAACGCAGCAACACACACAGAGATTTCTGAAATGTACCTGCGCTGCGCGTCCAAGAAACATGACGCATGGTCTACGTACTACGGTCCTTGCACCTACCGTGCGGCGGTGCGGTGGGCCTCCCTGAAATGGGGCCGTCGGGGCGGTCCTACTGGCGGCCCATGAGGTAGCGACCTATGCGAAGCTACGCTACGCCCACCACACACATGCAAAGCCAAAGCCCGCACAGTATCCATTTTTAGCGCTCTCTTCGGCTCTCCTGCTCCGTGCTCCGTTCCAATGCCTGGGACCATGCTGTCGTGTCGCTTCGCGGCTGGTTAGTGGTTACGAGTACTCCCCTAATGCCGGATGAAGCTGGAGGCCTGGAGCTGGTTCGGGGTGGAAAATGTGGAATCCAACAAATACAGGACGTTGCTCAGAAAAAAACAAACAAATACAGGACGTGTCTATTCTTTATCATTCATGAGATTAAAATGGACGAATGCGCTGGGACAGAACAATAATACGAGTAGGGCAGTAGTACCAGCACCGGCACTAGCTGCCAAGGCGAGGCCAGCCTCGTGCAAGGGGTGGCTTGGACACACCCAGAAATGGCCAAAAGGCCCCAGGGCTCACATCGTACGGCTGGCGGCCGTAGGCCCGTAGCGTCTGCCATTATGATGCGCCGGAGTAGGTGGGCATGCTTCAACTTCAACTTCAATAGCGGCGCCAGGGCGCCAGTAGGGATGAAAAAAAATCGGACGACGGATATCACTGGTATCTTATTTATTTTTATAATTCAGATTTGAATATAGATAGTGTCAATCACGCCGAATAGGATACGACTAGATATTGATATAATAAATATGTGATTTGAGTATTCGAATATGTATACGGTATCGAATATTGAATATACGAACTTGAATACGGACAAATTTGAATCATTCTAAACAGATTTGGTCTCGAATACGATTAGAAAATATACGTACCCTTTTTCACTAGGCGCCAGCGCGGCAGCACGCGCGCGCCACCTGCCCACCTGTGCTGTGCTGTGCTGCGCCTGCGCCCGTCCGGCCGTCCTCCGCGGTACGGCCGGTCCGCCAGTACCTGCCGCGCCACGGTCAATGTGAAAAAGGCGGTCGATGCCGCGGCCACTGGGCAGACCAGGTGTGCAGCCAGCAAGGACCAGCAGGGGGCCAGGGGCTGTGCGGAAGGCAGCACCTGCTTGCAAGGCTGCAACACGGTATGCGGGCGGGTGCGCACGGGGCAGGAACGGACGGACGGCACCGCACGGCAAAACGGCGGCCGCTGTGAAAGGGCAAGCAAAAACCCCTTGCCGCTGCCGCTGCCACGGTCGTATCGGGGGCCGAGATGGAGCGGAGCGGCCACCGGGGAGCCGGCCAGTGGTTGGTTGTCTCGCCTGCGGCCGGGCGAATCAGGACAGAATTCTCCCATGCAACAGTAGCCCTCGTGCCAGTGCATGGCCACGTAGAACAAAGAAGATAGTACACTAGTCTTGCTGTGGTAGCCTACGGTGGTGGGTGACACGTCCGCGTCACGCTCGCTATCACCTGAGTGACCTCCTTTGTCTTCCCACGTAGACCGTCCCCGGTGCTCTCATCGGCAAACAACCCCCAAAAAACGATATGCATGTGTACGATACGCCCCGAACGGTCGTCGTCGTCGTCGTACGGCGGCACGAGTGGAGCGACCAACCGCCCACGGGGTCGATCGACGCATCGTTGCCGTCGATTCCTGTAGCAGGAAAGTCATGCGCGTGATACCCTGCTCGTTTTGGCTGATAAGTCGGCGACCGAAATCTTCGCTGACCGATCTCATTATGAGAAAAATACTATTCATTAGCTTAAAAAAATATGGCTTATAAATCAAGTGAACAGGAAGATAGTTCACACAAAAGAAAAGGAAAGGAAAACTCACGCGCGCCAGGCGCCTATACCATGCCCATGCATAATCAGTGATGCGACATAACACGATGCTGATGCCCATTGCCCTTTGCCCACAGGTGAGGTCACGAAAGATGCATGCAAGGCACCTCTCGATTCAGTCCATATCACGTAAAACGTTTTGCCATGTTTTTTACGGACTCGTTGCTAGCATTATTCATTTCCCGTCGCGTGCAAGATGCCTTCGCACACGCATGCACTCCTCCTTTTCCACCAGACCACCAGAGCCTCTAAATCTATTCGACAAGACTAGCATAGCATACTAGCAACACACTTTTAATTTCTTTGGAGGAGATAAGCTAGGTAGCTAGCGCTAGAGGGCTTGCACTGTTGCGTAGTGGTAAGAGGATGAGGATGGCAATGATTTTATACTCAATAGATATCACGCAAACCGGTGCTCCATCCGTCCTAAAATAAATACATATTTCGCTTCTCAAGGAATTAAACATTTTAAATTTTAACTAAATGTATTTAAAAATCTATTAATACGATGTATAATAAGTATCATTAGATTGAGAATGAAATATATTTTTATAATAGACTTATTCGAAGATACAAATATTGATATTATTTTCTATATTTCTAGTTAAACTTACAAAAGTTTGACTCAAGAAACGAGATGTGCCTTTAATTTAGGACGGAGAGAGTATGTGTGAAAAAAAAGACATATCTATGTACAGACTTCATGCATGTACCCATGTTCATGTAGGTTAGTAGGTAGCAGGTAACCAATGGGTTGCCTATACCCCAAAAGAAATAGGCCACGTACTCACATGTACCAAACTATGACAATATGAACAAATTACAAATCAACTAACATGGCTAAGGAATCAAATTGTGGGCCGTTCGCTTTGCTGAAAAAACAAGCCGAACACTATTCCAGCTGATTTGTTGTGAGAGAAAACACTGTTCCGGCTGAAAAAACAAGCTGAAAAAGACGGATTATAAGAGAAGTGAACAGGGCCACAAACAAAATCAAAAGCGGTTAATGATTTTTTTTATTTCGACGGTGAAGGATTTTAATGGATTTTCTACCATTAACATACCCATGGGTAAGAAATCAGATGGTTAAGGATTTTTGTTGATTGACATACCTATAGGTAGGGCAAATGGCCTCATGGCACCTAGATGATCAAACTTGGAATCATATTGTAGCTGCTCGGCAGTATAATCCTTTGAACTTGCCTCTGCTTTTGTTCTCGTGGTTTTCATACCTTCCTAGCACTATATCTCAATCCATGAAAAGATCACTTTTGAACTTATGTTGTTTTACCATATTTGCATTTGAAACAAGTTATTGTAATAACTTATACTTCCGCATTCTGATTTGTAGAAGCTATTTGGACCGTAAACCTATGTGTGGATGTGTTGTACTCTATCCCGATTTTGTTGTAAAGATGGTTTCATTGAGGTCCTTCAATTCAGGGCACTCGACAGACTACCAGATTTATATGGGTTCAAGTGCATATCTCTTGTTAGTCCTCGGGATGGCAGCCATTGTACTCGATATCTGATGTCTAGATTTTACGTAGTAGATTGTTGATTCCTTGTTATCTTGGCTTGAATATTCGAACTTATGTAATTTTGTTGTTGCATGGTAGTGACATTCGCTTTTATTGTTGTGGGAAAAAAACTTGACCCTTCAAGGATACGACCTCCCTCGGACATTGTTATTAAGGTAGAAGGCCTTAACCTTACAAGGCGAGAAACACCCAAACCCTAGCAATGTAGAGCATATAACGCCGACACTGGTAGAGAACCGAGCTTTACTCCCGGTGGGGAACCCCCTCTAGTCCCGGTTCCCCACCCGGGAGCAAGCATCCGGGACTAAATGGGGGGTCCTTTAGTCCCGGGTCAGGAACCGAGATTAAAGGAGGACCTTTAGTCCCGGTGGGTAACACCAACCGGGACTAAAGGTGTCTCCTGACATGCCACGATGGCCGGCACCTTTAGTCCCGGTTGGTAATACGAACCGGGAGTAAAGGTTTTTTTCTTTTTTCTTTTCTTTTCATTTTTTTGTTTTCTTTTCAAAATAGGTTTTCAAAGTCGTATTGTACGCTGCTAATTATACATTTATACGCGCATATAGTATGTTTCGGTTCAAGCACAATGAACGTATTAAATCACACAATTCAAGCATAGAAATATATATATATATATATATATATATATATGCATGCATGCATCATATATATATTTACATGCATGCATGCATATGTGTATTTTACATTATATTATTTCATGTGCATATATTACAAAAGATTGCATTACAGTTGTTGTGACATAACAAGTTTCCTCTCATCCTCTAGCTTGGCTTCAATAGCAAGTTGTTGGGTCAAGTAGAACTCGCCTTGGAATCGATAACTCGCTCATTAAAAAATCCGCTATAGATTCTTGAATTGCTTTGATTTGGTCTTGCAGTATGACCTTTTCCTCCAACCATCGAAGTCTAAGGTGTTTGAATTAAAGGAAAATAAATTAATATATGTACATATATATATAAAGACATAGTAACACAATCAATAATAATAATTAAATGAATATATAGTGTATTTTTAACGCATTTTGAGTCTCTCTCAGTAGGAGTTCTTTGGGAGAGCACCTTGATAAACTTGCAAACATAGTAACCACAAAGTAGTTGTTCCTCTGTTTCCCGCTCGCACACACCACTTTACGAGAAAAAGATTTGTCATCCAATCTGGTGATCCGTGAAAGCTATATGTTTAATTAATAAAGATGATGCGATCTGTGGGACTTACTTTCAAAGGGATTACATTCAAAGGGCGCTTTGCATTTTTCCATGTGTTGCTTCTCAATAAAGGTTTTCCAAACACCGCCTAATAAAAAATTTGCCACGTCATCGATATAGTTAATCATCGTATTTGTGTGTATATATAGTTGCTAGAGATCTCGAAATTACCTCCGGATAATATCTATCATATCTTGGTAGTCTTGTTGTGGTTTTCTCATCGAGTCATAGATTATCAAGTGACTTCACCAGATCGATGTCCATCAATATCCAATGATTGTCGCATGTGTTTATAGGATATAACGATAACACTCATTAATTAACTAGAATCAACATATGAGCCATTAAGGATATGATCGACATGATTAACACTCACTTGAAGTTATAGGGAAAGAGTATATCCTTCTTGTATGCTGGTTCACTAAGAAGTTCATGAGGTTACTCTCGACTCGCACTTCCAATTAGTCTTTGGAGTAATTGGGTCTTTGAATATTATATGGGGATCAACAAAACCAATTTCATTTGCAACCTTTCCCTTTCGAAAGCTCTCGCCATTGTAAATCTGCATATATATAGTACTTGTTAGGATAATTTATATACATATACACACATATGATGAGTTTAATAATAGATCGAAAGAATTATTACTTACAGTGCAATAGCAAACTAATGATAACTTTGTCCAGAGAGGTCGTGGCATAGTTGATGAAATTCGCAAAGTCAACATACATAACATCATCGCCACGGAACCAATGTTCGCCTCTAATTTCGACACCAACGCAGAAGTCTCCATCGGTAGACGCTGCATGTACCACTTGTTTAGGTGTACATTTGCATCCCCAGATCGAGATAAGGCTTGAGGGTTGTATAGACTCGCCTAGTACAAATTTTTTCTTCCAAATATCAACCTCCGCCAAGACTCTCAATGTTTCCATCACCAAACATCCGGTAAAGGTCGAGACCAGTCTCATCAAAAAATTCACCAAGGTGATCTAAATCGACATCCGGAGGTATGTTTGCCTCGATGCATTAATCCTAAATTGAACCATATTCATTACCAACAACTAGCGGGGGATTGATTGGTGCGCTTGTTGTCCGAAGGCAACTCCTTTCCCCGCCCGCTTTTTTTTCTGTGTCACTCAATTGACTTGGTGAGAGTGCGGTCATAGTCTCGATAACGTTGATTTGGATGGCTTATTTAGATTCCCATTGTTGTTCTTTGGTAAGAAGTCACCTTTTTCTTAGAATATCTGGAGCTGGGTTAAGAAGTACGGTTTCTTGGGTTTCTCCTTGCTTCTTGATTCATTTTAAGTTTGTCATAGAATCTAGACATGTCTTTTTTATATGCATCAGCTTCCTTCTTCCTTCTCTTTAGATATTATTTTGGGAATAGCCCTTGGTTTCACGATGGCTTTCTTTGCAAAGGGACCGGTTCTTCGCTTGAGGGGCTGGCCTCTTGCTAGGCTTCTTGGTAGGCGGGGCGGGAGGCGTTGGAGACCTCCTTGGAGGTGTTAAGGGTGGCGTTGGAGACCTCCTTGGAGGTGGCGGGCACATGGCGTTGGAGACCTCCTTGGAGATGGTGTGGATGCAGCCTGCCTTCCAACACAATGTCATCGACACAGAGCACTATGATGATCCGGCGATTGAACAATTGGATTTAGGTTGGGGAGGATCTGCTACAAAAAAGGAACAATGACATATTATTATGAGCAGATTGTTAATTATTTAAGCCAATACAAATTAATGATGTAGTGTTTCCATCCGCACGCACTCTATGGTGTGGTAGTTCAGGAGGAGGTGGAGCCGACATCCCCGGAATGATGATGTAGCGCTTATGCCATATAATGAATGTCTTCTCCGCTTCTCCTAGAGTCTTCTCGCCATCACCTCCGTGAATGTCAAGAGGCAAATCACTAAAACCTTTTTCAATTTTATCTACCGAGATGGTAGCATATCCTTCTTGGATTATATTCCCATGAAGCCTTGGTGTCTTGGTTCTGGTCGATAGGATTAACAAGACCGATAGCCACCTTGATTGTGGAATTCTCCTTCTGAATGTGTAGCTCACACGTTGTACAAGGTTCATGACATCATCCATGTGGAAGCGCAATCCTGTGTCCCCTTGATTTGGTATCTCCGTGGAAGCGCAGCTGCTTTTCAACTGAACAGATTGGCTAATGTTGATTCTCGGCTCGATGCCTACTTGCTTGCACTCACCGTTATTTGCAATTGCCTTCTGATTTTCCTCCCGCATTCTCGCTTCAAGGTTTTTTTCCCGCCTCAGTGCTTCACGCACCGCTTCCTCCAACCTCCGGAGCCATTGCAGCCTCTTCTTCCTTCTTTTTTCTCTGGCGACTTCAGAGGAAGGGTGCATCCCGAGGGAATCCATGCTCCCACGAGACCCTTCCTTTGCCTCTAGTTCGCCACCATGTTCAATAGTCCCGATGGCGTATGTCACCATCCTTCTCTCTCTTGGGCCTGAACGCACCACTCAGCAGATAGCTCTCGAGCATAAAACAATCTTTCTGCCGCTTCTTGCCGCCTTGCACCATAAACGCACTTCCCTGCTCTCCGGTCTAGTGTTCTCCCATGACCGAAAAACCAATTCTTTGCACGTTCTCCCCACTCGAGTGATTCTCGGGTCCGATACCCTTGGCAAGAAGGTCCGCTTCTATTTTGTTCCACTTCTTAATGGCAATGGGTAGCCACCGATCCCAAGGTATGGTGGTATGTCTTACGTTGGGCATTACGTTGGTTCTTTATCACCCGACTCACACCCTCTTCCAAGTCTTGTACTGCATAAACTCATCCCAATAAGGCCTCTCGCTTTGAGATCGGGCCCGGGACAAGAAAATCTGGTGCTATGTTCTTCTTGACATACGTCATGTATAGGTGTTTCTTCCAAGTCTCAAACTGGGTGGCCATCTTCTTCATTGCCCAATCCCTAACTCGCTCCTTTAATTCATCACCATCTATTATATCATCATAACCATCATTTGGAGCGTAAAATGTACCAAGACATCATTCCAAATTAACGCCTTGTCACGATCGGAGACAAAACTGATTGAGGAGCATTGGTCTTCTTCTTCCATTCACGGGTACTAATCGGGAGCCGGTCCCGTATAAGGTAAACCACAGTGATGCACAAATTTTATTTTATTCGCCCCCTGGTTCTCCTCAGATCCACATTGAACTTCGAGATGATGAAGCGGCCTCCAATGGCTTTTTGGGACCTCGAACATTTTTACTCTTCGTTGTAGTTGTTGATGTCGATCCAGAGGGCTACAAAACATAAACATTATTTTTAATGTCATGAGCACACATAAGACATATGATAATATATATAGCTAATAATAAAAAAAATATACTTGGCCAATCTGTTGTTGCTCATTTTGTTCAAGAGCTGGCATCGACTCCGCCATCCCGCATCCTCTTGCACGTTATTTTTAGCACCATCATCGCCGCAACTTGAGTGCCAGTGTTGATCAAATTCATCATCAACTCCTCCTCATCCATGTTTCTCGGTCGGCCATCTAGCTTCAAAAACAAAACCAATATATAGTACGTCAAATCTTTGCTTACATGCGTAAAATCTACTTAACAATATGCATTATTAAATCTTGCCCTCGGTCACGGGACGCAATTCGCCACACTAGGACGAACTCACGCCGGTACTAGGGCGAATTAGGGCTATACATAAACGGCCGAGGGCAAATTGCGTCGGTGACTAGGGCTTAACCACGCCGGTGACATCAACAATAGCGGTTCGCCTCGGTGTGATTGTTTAGCATTAACGATAACGATAATATGAATGTTGATCAACTAGGCCGCGAGAAAGGACGGTGTGACAAGAGTGGCGGTGCTCCACTCCGCCGATATATATGTCTCAGAGACATGAGTGAACGAGGCGGCGGTGCTCCGCCGATACATAGAAACGCATGGATTTAACGAGGGCGGGCGGTGCTCGTGACGTATATATACTTGCATATGAATACAAATGACGATATATATACGTTGTCGTATGCGGTGGTGCAGGTGTCACGACGACGACGACGTGAGGCGGGTACGGCGGAGGCGGTGTCGGTGCGTGATGTTGTGATCCTATGTACCATGTGAACCATGTAGTCATTCATCATATGAGAAAATTCTATGTTGATAATGTAAGTATAAGTCATTATGAAATGTAAGTATATGTGTCTTATTGCTAATATAACCATTACTATTTTCAAATGATAAGAATTTATTTTTTCTTCTACAAAGCGATCTCCGATGCTATGATATAAAGTTTGAAGATAGTCTTCCGAAAAAATATGTAATGCTCAGTATTACTTTAGCAACATTAATATATATATATATCAGATATTCAAAGTTCACAAATGAAGAAACGTTGAAGTTTTCCTTCATTTGTCTCAGAGCTCATGCATGCAAGTCCAACCAAAAGCGCTTACATCATCACATGTGATATTTTTATAAACTAAAAAACGCTTAGTTTACAAACCGGGTATCAAAATTGAGTTCCAATTTGACCATTATATATCCTACAACAAATCCTTCAAAAAAAAGACCCTACATGAATATATTTGGATAAAATTTTGTTAACAAACATTGATCTATGAAGATAGAAAAAATTCTTCTATTGAAACGTGCATCTTGGAATAATGGCATATCATATAGTGATGAATATATGGCGTGTTGATGGGTTCGGATCATTTTCAACTTTTAGTGACAACGACAATGGTTTCCAAATAATATATAGCGTGTTTATTATACAAGCCATGGATTTACATCGATCTAATTAATTTCTAAAGTAATTTCATTGGTGGTCCTTAATTAAACTTGTCATGAGTTCAGTCCCAAATGATCTTAAAATGTATTTTAGTACCATAAAATGCAGTTTTTGACACTCTAAACTTGCTAATTTATCCATATAATATCCAAATATTCAAAACTTCATGTTAAGATATGGTTTTGAGATGTGAGCTTGACAACTCCATCTTTTTCTCTTTGGCCTCGTCACGTGCATAGAGTTCCAAATATTCATTTTCAGTTCCTAGATTTTGTGATTCAAAATTTGGAATTTTCAATCGACTCGAAGCGTTGACATGGCTTACACCAAAGTTGTAGTTTTTGACGTGATCTATAACTTAGCAAAGGAGGGCTCGGGCGAATGTACAAAGAGATCGACGAACATATCACCTCGAGCTCGGCAATGGAGGGCCTCGGGCGCGGTGGGGCCCTCGGCGCGTGGTGGAGGGGGCTGGAGGAGGAGGCGGTGGAGGCCACGGGCGCTGAGGCAGAGGAGGGCATGGGCTGCGCTGTGGAGGCCGACGAGGAAGAAGAGAGGCGGCGCCGTGTCACGGAAGGCGAACGGACGCGTGGAGGCGGCGCGAGGAAGAAGAGGCGTTGGTGTTCGACGAGGAAGAAGACGAAGCGGATCGATTCCGCGCCAAAGGCCTGGAGGTTATATATTAGAGAATTACTCCGGTGCCACCACCAACCGGGAGTAAAATTTTACTCCCCGGTTCAGATAACCAACCGGAAGTAAAAGTACCTTTACTCCCGGTGCGTGTTACCAACCGGGAGTGTACCTTTACTCCTGGTGCGTGTTACCAACCGGGAGTAAAGTAACACGCACCGAAGTAAGGATTTTTTGATACACGAAAACAGTAGAATCACCTTTACTCCCTACCGGGCTTCCCACCCGGGAGTAAAGGTGGCTCAAGTTTCGCTTTCCACTGCTTTTAAGCAATAGTCTTGTTAAATACAATAGAAATGCAATAGTTTTTGTTAAATACATAGTAAATTAAATAAAAGGCATAAAATTATTTTGTTAAAATATAAATTTTCTTTTTGTTTATTGCACATAGGAAAAATTTATAACCTAACTTTTTTTATTTTTGTTAGAATTATAAAACATAATGTAACTAATATTTATTATTTCATTAATGCAAAAATGTAGTGTTTAATTAAAATTATTAAACTATTGGTTTTGGACAGGAATTTTGTTTTCACATCATTTTAACGTTAATATTTTAATTTTTCATCACTCAAGATCCTAATTTACCTTTTGAGAGAGAAATCCCACCAAATCAAACATTGATTTAATTTGAAACATGACATAATAAACATCTGAATTCCCAATTATTACATAATATCTCAAACACACACTATATTAAATCACTATATCATCAAGTGGGCACAAAGAAGTTGAACTTCTTCTTTACGTATGTCCCTTGGTTATGATCGCTTCAGAACCATGGAGTGTCCTCATCATTTACCAAGATGCTAGGGTCTTTGTTCACTTTGAAGGGCGGAATTCGGTCATCCTTTTCATATTCTTCCGACATGTCCGACTTGTCCTCAATTCCCACGATGACTCTTTTTTCCCCGAAAGAACTATGTGGCGCTTTGGCTCTTTGATTGAGTCATTATCGCTTTTTCCCTCTTTTGATTTGGTAGACATATCATTGACATAGAACACCGATTCACATCCTTGGCAAGGACGAATGGTTCTGCCTTTGTACCCAATATTACTAAGGTCTCACTGTTGTCATTCCATACTCGTTGTTCATGTTACCCGCCTTCGGTCACCTTGACCCATTGGCACTTGAACAATGGGATCTTCAAAGTAGGTGCATATTCTAGTTCCCATATTTCATCTATGCGCCCATAATATGTCTCGCTTATTCCCATTCGGTCTCAGGTCATCTATGCGGACACCATTGCTTTTGGTTGGTACTCCTTTTATCTTGGGCTCATGTGTAGAATATGTTCCCATTTATCTCGCACTTTGTATGTGACGATATGCCATGATGGTTACATAGCCAATAAATACAGCTTGCTCATGGATGCTCTCATCACCTTGACATTTTTTTCACAACCAACCGCCGAAAGTTTCCATGTGCTTATGCGTAATCCAAGCTTCAGATCTTCCTCGAAACTCGGATCGTAAGAGATCCTTGTGTGTCTCAATATACGGATCTACCAAAGAGGAGTTCTAGAACTGTGTAGTGCGCTTTATTGAAATAATCATCATCCGTACCAATATATGTTTTCCTCCCTAGTGTCCCCTTTTCGCTTAGTCTCCCCTCATGTCTCGATTCAGAACACCAATCGAGTCAAGGTCGGGAATAAAGTCAACACAGTAACTCAATGACCTCTTCTCTCGCTCCATAGCCCTTGACGATGCTTCCTTCGGGCGAAAGCACGGCCAGAACATATTTCTTCAGACTCCCATGAATCTCTAAGGGGAACATGTTGTGTAGGAACACAGGACCGAGAGTGAAAATCTCCTTGACTAGGTGAACTAGGAGGTGTGTCATAATATCAAAGAAGGAAGGAGGAAACCAACTCAACTCAAAGTCGACGAGACATTGAACCACATCATTCTCAGTAGTTTAGCTAGATCAGTTGGATCAATTGCCTTTCGAGAAATTGCATTGAGGAATGCACATAGCTTCACGGTGGCTTGACGTACATTTGGAGGTAGAATTCTCTTAATGCAATCTGGAAGTAATTGCGTCATGAGAACGTGATGATCATGGGACTTTAAGTTCTGTAATTTCTTCTCTCGCACATTTATAATACCCTTTATATTCGAGGAGAATCCAGATGGTACCTTGATGTTGTTTAAGCATTCAAACATGATTTCCTTCTCCTCTTTACTTAGAGTGTAGCTAGCAGTGACGTAAGAAATGGCGCCCATCATCATCTTCTCTAGATGCAAAGTTGTCTCTTTCTCTCAAACAACGCAGTCCCTGTTGTGCTTCAAATGTGTCCTTAGGCTTTCCATACACACCCATAAAGCCTAGCAGTTCACACAAAGATTCTTCGTCAGTGCATCACGTCGATCGAGCTACGGACCTCCGTGACTTGCCAATAGGGTAGGTCCTAAAATATGGACTTCTTCTTCCACATGGGTGCGTGACCGTTAGCGTCTTTTGGAATAGGTTGGCTTCCATGTCCTTTTCCAAAGACGACTTTCACATCATTGACCATATCGAGTACATCCTCACCGGTTCGGTTGCGAGGCTTGGTCAGGTGGTCTGCCTTCCCTTTAAAATGCTTGCCTTTCTTTCTTACGGGGTGATTTGCAGGAAGAAATCGACGATGGCCAAGGTACACGACCTTTCGACATTTTTTCAAGAATACACCTCTAATATCACCGAAGCAGTGTATGCATGCATTATATCCCTTGTTTGACTGTCCTGAAAGATTACTTAGAGCAGGCCAATCATTGATTGTTACGAACAACAATGCTTGCAGATCAAAGTGTTCCTGTTTGTACTCATCCCACACACGTACACCTTCTTTATTCCATAAAATGAGAAGTTCGTCAATAAGTGGTCTCAGGTACACATCGATGTCATTGCCAGGTTGCTTCGGGCCTTGGATGAGCACAAGCATCATAATGAACTTCCGCTTCATGCATAACCAAGGAGGAATGTTGTAGATACTTAGAGTAATGCAGACCAAGTGCTATGACTATCGTTATGCTCTCCAAAAGGATTGATACCATCTGTACTTAAAGCAAACCTTAAGTTTCTTGCGCCATTTGCAAACCGGGAATTATCTCGTCGATTGCTCTCCACCGGGACCCATCGCCAGGTGTCTCAACATATTGTCTACCTTACGGTCTTCTTTGTGCCATCGTAACAATTTTGCATGTTCTTTGTTTCGAACAGACGTTTCAAGCGTGGTATTATAGGAGCATACCACATAACCTTGGGTGGATTTTCTTACGCGGACGTTCGCCCTCAACATCACTGGGGTCATCTCTCGCCGATCTTATACCGCATTGACGCATGGCATATCGGGCATGCATCCAATTTCTCGTACTTTTGCCACGGTACATGATGCAGCTCATTAGGACATGCATGTATCTTCTCTATTTCTAGCCCCATAGGATGCATAACTTGTTTTGCTTCATAGGTAGTGGCGGGCAATTCATTGTACTTGGAAGCATCTTCTTTTGGATTTTTAGTAACTCTCCAAATCCCTTGTCGATACACCATTCTTTACCTTCCATTGCAAAGCAATTTAGTGTGGTTCCCAACTTTTTTCTCGCCTCGCATCACAAGTTGGGTACAACAATTTCTTGTGATCTTCTAGCATCCGCTCGAACTTGATCTTCTCCTTTTCACTTTCACATTCTCTTTGTAAGCGCCACGAATGACCGACAAAGATCATCACCGCTCATCTTCTGGTGGCTACCTCTTCTTCACTTCTCCCATTGCAAGATCATTGAAGCACGCACCATCAAGAATAATATCATTGTCGTCCCATTGTTCTTCTTCACCTTCTTCCATTACAACACCGGTTTCTCCGTGCTTTGTCCAACAAATATAGTTTGGCATGAAACCCGACTTGAATAAGTGTGAATGAAGAGTCCTTGAGTAAGGATATTCCACCGTATTCTTACATATGGCACATGGGCAAAGCACATGAAACCGTCGCGTTTGTTTGCCTCGGCCAAGACGTAACAAAGAATGCATGCGTCAATGAACTCTTGGGAGCGGCGATCAGCATTATACATCCAATGACGGCTCATCTCGCATTACATGACATAAATATCATATTAAAACCTAGATCATAATTAATTATTTATACAACATACGTGCCACCACAAAAATACAAATTTATAAAAGCATCGCTACAATGTAGACAATCCCAACTACCACTAAAAGAACTAAAGCAAAAATACATTTCAGAGCACAAGGATTTCGCGACCAATCTCAACTAAAATGCACAGATCCCCGACAGTAACATCTTTGGGCTTATTAAATTTGGATCAACGCCTCATTAGCCACCGTATCTTCCTCACAGTGCAAGATATTTTTGCACGAGTTCAACATACTCTTCCTCCCAAAGAGAAGCCCGAACATTGTCCACTTCCATCCCAATGAAATTAAAACAAAAATTAGAACTTTAATCACAACCATCATGAAAATAGGTATAAACTAACCATAATCATTAAATATGATAAAATAACTTACATTGCGATCCGGACGCTTGTAGAAGATACGATCCTTGTTGGGATCCTCCTTCTTCACTCGGTACTCCATCACAATCTTCGTCTCATCACGACACTTGCCGCATGGAATGAGAGGAAGGCCCGGCCTAAGTCGCTTTGGAAACCCATGAGAGGCGAGGACCCGGAAGCGATTGCCATCTACTCTCTATACTCATTTTTAATACACTATAAATTTCTCCTTTTATAAACAAATAAAATTAACAAACTATAAAATTATCTAGATCTCTAAACAATGATATTTTTAATGGTCATTGTGTTCTCGTCTTTTATTTGCGGCGAGTAAGTAATTCACATGATATTTCCGTAAATTAATGTAAGAATGGGAGTGTACACACATATGGATCATCGCGACGATATCGGGACGTGTGAATAAATAACCATCCGCACTAGTTGACCTTGCTTACGTGATCATCTCATGAGCATTTCTCCACCGGACGGCATCAGACTTGGCCACGGAAGAGCTCCAATTCTACGAGGAAGGGAACACGGTCTTCCACCACCGCTGCCGCGCTCTCCCTCAGAGAATCAAAGCTCCTCCTTGACGTCCATTACCGCCGGCGAGAGAACATGCTCGCCGAAATGAACATGGTCCGCTAGTTCAACTAGTACGGATTTTCTATAATTTTCTAACTATTTTCTAAGTTTTTCATTTCATAAAAAGTTAAAATAAAAAGTACGGTGATTGATGAGACTCATGCGACGATATCGGGACATGTGAATAAATAACCATCCGTACTAGTTGAACTTGCTTTACGTGATCATCTCGGCGAGCATTTCTCCACGGACGGCACCGTACTTGGTCAAGGAAGAGCTCCGATTCTACGAGGAAGGGAACACGGTCTCCACGACCATTGTCGCTCTCCTCAGAGAATCAAAGCTCCTCCTTGATGTCCGCTACCTTCGACGAGAGAACATGCTTGTCGAAATGAACACGGTCCGCAAGTTCAACTAGTACGGATTTTCTATAATTTTCTAACTATTTTCTAAGTTTTTATTTATATATACTACGTTTAGGTACGGTGATTGATGTGACTATCACTGCGACGATATATCGGGACATGTGAATAAATAACCATCCGTACTAGATGACCTTGCTTACGTGATCATCTCGCGAGCATTTCTCCACCGGACGACATCAGATTTTGGTCAAGGAAGAGCTCCGATTCTACGAGGAAGGAACACGGTCTTCCACGACCGTTGTCGCTCTCCCTCATAGAATCAAAGCTCCTCCTTGACGTCTGCTATCGCTTCGGCAGAGAACATGCTCGCCGAAATGAACACGGTCCGCAAGTTTAACTAGTACGGATTTGCTATAATTTTCTAACTATTTTCTAAGTTTATATTTATATATACTTTAACCTTCTTTCATGTAAATATGCAAGCTTGAAGTGATTTTGAGCTCAAATTGCTTATAAATGAAAAAACCACAATAAAGAACCATAAATATATATAGTGAACAAAATGGCATAAGAAAATGGGTGAAAATGAGAGTATGAGATTGGTAACCTTTACAACTGAAGAATCGACGGAGGAATCAAGAAATCGACGGAAGAATGGATGGAGGAACAATGGAGGAGGAGGAGGAAGCAAGAACACTATCGCAGTGAGCTTCAAAATGTCTTTGAGCTCTCGGCTCTCGGGGAGGAAGGAGGAGACGGCCGATTTATAAAGGGAGAACATTTAGTCCCGGTTGGTGGATCCAACCGGGACTAAAGGTAACTTTTCAACCCCAAGCGTAGCCACGGCAGGAGTAGATTTTACTCCGGTTGGAGCCACCAACCAGGAGAGTAAAGTATATTTAGTCCCGGTTGGTGGCTCCAACCGGGACTAAAGGTCCCCGCCACCTGTCCGCGCAGAAGAGGTTGTTGGGGGGGGACCTTTAGTCCCGGTTGGATCCTCCAACCGGGACTAAAGGTATTTCTAGTCCTGGAGGCAAAAAATTCCGGGACTAGAGTCCATTTTGGCCGAGGATCAAAGGTCTGTTCTCTACTAGTGCGACTGCCACCGTACTGTTATCATAGGTCGATGTCCTGCCACTATTTTAGGGTTGCTGACAAGGGATGACTTGCTCTCACGGAGTTACCCGGCGCTAAAGGTGCTACTGAGAAGTCACAACTGACAACCACTAGACTATGAATAGTTTCGTTGTTGTGGGAAAATATATCTATAGGTAAAGGAATTAGCCTACATTCATGCTCTAACAGGGTTAAAAAAAACTACAGTATGTCGGGTTAGAGGTACCTATATTATATTATCATCTATGCAGAGAGGCTCTCTGCAATACTCCACTCTGCATGCACGTTGGTGTGGCGTTGCAAGGGTCCGGGGTGTGACGTACCGTGGGAAAAGCACGGCCTACCCACCATCATTAAAGCTCGGTTGTGATGGGGGGACACTGCTATACACACGTAGAGACAGGGTGAATAAAGTATCGTGCATAATGACGTGGATCAAAGGCGTTCGATGCAAAGAGATTAGATTCCCCATGATTGTGCGGGAGAGGCCATCCACCGCATGCATGGCTACTGAGCCTGTGCCTGCGGGGGCTCCCCATGCCATGAACAAAAGGGAGGCTGAAGCTTCCTCTGCGGCGATAGTAAAAAGGCAGCGCGCGCGCGACGTCGTCGTGGATGGCTCGAGCGATCGGCCGGGGTTTTATGTTTGGCTCATCTGCCGAGCGCGTGTGCGTGGTAGGAAATCATCCAAGCAATCCACGTGCGCACTTCGACGCTGCCACTGGTGCATGCTACGTACGTCACCACTTGCGCCATACATGCATGCACGCACTTACAGGTTCTTGATGGATGGTGTGTAGTAGTAATAAGAAGTGGGCAGGAAAATCTAGCCACGATGATATGGCCTACAGGTGTGAGGTGTCCGTATACCTCTTCTTGCACCCTGTGTTCGATCGAGATCATCATGGAGCGAGACAAAAATCCGTAGGGAGGAAAGGAGGGAGGCCGGCCGGGTGCTAATGTGCTATGCTAAAGCTACGCTGATAGTACGCTACACGCACTGGTCACAGATTCGTTCCATTGATTAGGAGCAGTAGTAAGGTATGCGTAGCTGTCGTCCTTGCTTGCTAATAATATAACCACAGCAAATGAGCAAAAGCACGAAAAAAATGAAAAAGGAGATGATGTAGATATATATACGCACAAGCACAAAAAGAGTGTACAGGCCCCTGCCACAGTCCAAAGAAATGGTCCTCGGTTCTAGATGGAATAGCAGCTGGAGCCTGAACGACGCCGAGAGAATCAGAGAAAAAAAGCACAAAATTGCAAAATGATAAAAGACGGCCGGCCGACCGGAATAAAGCAACGCACGATTCAGCAGCTACGTCGGAGTACTAAGGTTCCACCGTGACCAGAAGCATCCCCTCCGGTGGCCCGGGGAAACCTGCGGCGTCGCGGCACCCACTCCGGTGGCCCAGGCGCGGCAACCGCAGCTCCCTCCCGTCGCTTGCATGCGCACGGTAGAGGGTAAGTATAGGGGGAACCCTACGCGGTACGTCGTACGCCGCGCGTGCGTCGTCGCCGTGAGCGGGGCATGCAGTGGAACAGGAATCCAATTCGATTCTGGCTCTCGTGATGGCGTTCAGCAGCCAGGCAGGGCCCGGCAAAGCCAGCCACGCCACCAGTGCGAGTGCAGTACAGTTTTGTTCCGTGGCTTTTAACCCGAGAGGAAGGAATAGAGGATCCCCACTCCCCAGTACGATTATGTAGGGGGTCAACTTCACCACGTACCGTGCGAAACAGTGGGTGTTACTCCTACTGTCCTACGGCTAGCATACGTTGCTTTTGTACTGGGTGGGCATCCGGGAACAATTCCCAGAGTGCGCCTGTGGCAAAGCATCTGGGTGGGCTCCCTCTCCACCTCTGCTGGTCCCCTACTCACAGTCACAGTGCACGGAAGGAATGACCATGTAGGAGTACTCCGTAGGCTTGTACAGGTACTACGTGGCACCACTACAGGTACACCATTCAACACCAATACACCGTCCATTGGCGGCAAGGCTTTTTTTACAGCTCCCTCTACCTACCATGGGAAAACGATCGCGCGCGCGTGGAAGGAACTTGACGCGTTCGTCCGGAGCAGGACGACGGGCAACAGTGCGGAGCAGGAGATCAGGTACGTGGACGTGGGTGGCCGGGCGGGCGGCTGGTTAGCTCTCACGGTCACAGAGCCGGAGTTCCGCGCATCCCATTCGAAATTCGATCGCTCTGGCTCTGCTGGCCCGGCCGGCGCCCACATGATTAATTTGGGCAAAATAGGCGAATTCGTCCCTGAACTATCGTGCTGCGCTCAATTTCGTCCCTCAACTATAAAACGTCTCGATTGAGGTCCTCGAACTATAAATCTTGAGCTCTCATTTTAAATCCTCAACTATAAAGCGTCCGATTCCATCCACGAACTATAAATCTTTGGGCTCGATTTTCGTCCTTCAACTATAAAAACGTGTCGATTCGGAATTCCTCGAACTATCGACTTCTATGGCTCAATTTTAAATTTAACAAGGGTTGCTTTTTATTTTTAAATCATAATCATCCAAGATTGCTAAAACTTGGCATTTTTTCTAAGTTTGCATCTTAAAGACCTCAAATTAAAAACTTGGCGCTAAAAGTTGTTGTAGATCTCGGAGTGGCTACAATGAGGATATTTTTATATCTTTTTTATACGATTATGATAAAGATGATTTTTCCAAAATTATAGCTTCGTATATGAGATCTACAACTTTATATTATTTAATTTTTTGAGCATTTTAAGTCACCTAAGATGCTCAAAAAAATTAAATAATCTTTTAACAAAGATACTAATTTTCATATAAAAATAATGCTTTATCAAGATTGGAAAAATACATTTTTTTCTAAGTTGGGGTCAAATAGAGATACTTATATATGAAAATTGTAGTTTTCATGAGATCTATAACGCTCTGAGATTTTGAGTTTTTTTATTTTAGATCTTTAAGATGATTTTTCGTAAAAAACGAACCAAGTTTTACAAAGATATTTTGAGATTAGATTTAAAAATCAAAAAGCATGCGTGTTAAATTTAAAATTGAGCTCTAGCACGTATAGTTCGTGGACCGAATCTGATTTTTTTTTTAGTTGAAGGATTAAATTGAGCCCAGCAAGACGATAGGTCGTGGATGGAATCGATGTTTTTATAGTTGAGGGACTAAATTGAGCCCAAAGCATTTATAGTTCGTGGACCGAATCTGGACGCTTTTTATAGTTGAGGATTTAAATTGAGCCCAAAGACGATAGTTCAGTGGATTTAATTCGCTATTTCGCCATTTAAAAATAAAAAAGCAACTGTGTTAAATTTAAAATTGAGCCTAGCACGATAGTTCAGGGACCGAATCGGACGTTTTTTTAGTTGAAGGACGAAATTGAGCCCAGCACGATAGTTCAGGGATGGAATCGGATGTTTTTATAGTTGAGGGACGAAATTGAGCCCAGCACGATAGTTCAGGGACTGAATCGGACGTTTTTATAGTTGAGGGACGAAATTGAGCCCAGCACGATAGTTCAGGGACGAATTCGGCTATTTCGCCATTAATTTGCTCCTCCTCGACAGGGCGCTCTCGATCATGGTCTCTCTCAGCTCATCCATCTCCGTCTGCTACATCAGAGAGAGAGAGAGAGAGGGGGGGAGAGAAAAAAAAGGTGAGGTGCGCGCGTGTGGTGCGGGTGCCGCTGCCGGGTAAGTGCAGCCGGTTTGCCACGACAATCTCACTGCACCTACCGGCGCAACGCGAAAGCATCTCTGTGTGTGTGTGACCGTGTGAAGAGTGCTCGCTCCATCCACAGCCCAGCCCAGGTGCGCGGTAGGCAATATAGCCAATAGGCATGCAAGGGGCATGACACGGCTGCTGCTGCGCACGCATAATTGCGATCAGGAACTCGATCGACCGCGGCGCCTTATGATATGATTCACATGGCTACCGTTCGGCTGGACCGCGGCAGGCGGCAGTGCGCGCGGCAATCAATACTGTAGCTGGAGGAGATGGACCACGTACCGACCAGCGGCGACAGCGGGTCAACCCAACCGCACAGTGCTCCAAGAGGATTCTGGAGCGAGGGTTATTTCCTTGATGAAAAAGTGGTTTCTTGGATGATTTGATGACTCTGGTCTCTGGAGGCGCTTGCGAACCGGCACCGGTTACGGACAAACGTGGAGCACGAAATGGGATCAGGGAGACCTGTGGTTTTAGTATGCGAAAGAGGATTTTATTTGCAGTCCCATTTTCATCCAGCGTTACAGTACCCAAAAAAAACAGGTGGCACGCAGCTTACACACGAGCCTGAATTAATGGGCAGACAGCCGCACACTTTGCGGCAGCAAAGCACTGTTAGACGGTCAAAAAATGAATGATATCAGTGTACAGTATGGCCCGTTCAACTTGCCATTGAAAAAAAAAAGAAAAACACGGTTCAAATCGATTGGTCATGAGAGAAAATATTGCTCCAAATTTAAAAAATAAAATTTGAAAAAAACAAATTATAAGAGAAACGAACACACCCAGTGCAGTTTGTATACAAGACGGGACGGGACGTCCATCCATTCATTTCCAATAGCATTTCATATGGCTGCAATGGCATTGCAGTGGCTGCCTTTCATGCCATGGCCCATCTGGATCTGGCCGTCGACTGTTGAGACCAACCACGCCCCCGCACCACGGCGAAGCGCCAGACGAAGTTCACAATGAATGGCAGATCATATCCAGGCTCCAGTGTGCAATCAATACGGGGCGGCATCACTGAATGACATGCATGACTCTCCAGCGTAGCAGTGTGGCAGAGGCAAAAAAGGAGGTGCAGTCTTTACCAACCTGTCTCCACAGCGGAACAAAGAAGATCGTCAATGGTTCCCAAATAAGTCCGGGAGGAATTCTATTGACTAGAGATTAAATAGCTAGCGACTCCTAAATAGCTAGTTTAGCACGATATTTTATAAACACATTTCTTATAGCTCATATAATTCTCCACTACAGTATTTTATTTTTTTATTACTTATATGTCTCATCTAGCTAGCTATTTACAGATTGTCATTGCGGACGCCCTTACGGTACTGCTGCTGCCAGCAAATGGATGGAGCTTGTAATAAAAAGGTCAGAAATTACAAACGGGCCCGTCCAAAACACACGGCCAAAAAACTCATGATTACTCGATGCACATTGTAGCGTATACACGGCTAACAATTTCAGCAACAATAAGCCACAAATACTCAAGGTGCTCTCTCCGTCTAAAAAAACCAAATTTAACTACATCTATAAAAACTAACATCTATAACACCGAATCAATTAATTGTAAAATATATTTTCGTTGTAAATCTATTTAAAGATATAAATATTAGTATCATTTTCTATAAATTTGGTCAAATTTAACAATTTTTAGGTTATTTTTAATTTGAAGTTGTTTTTTTTTTCTTTTGGACAGAGGGAGTAAGGAAGATAGCTGGAAGTTTGTACTCTTCCACGAACACAGAGCATTTGCCTGTAATCTCACTGTCTACAACGCAGCTGCAAAAGAATGTACAAAGTACAATGATAACCAGCAGCTTAAACCTGCATATAATCAGTTATACCGAAGAAGAGCTGCAAGCTATGTATTATACAATATAATGTTATGCTCTGTAATGACTAACCATGCATGTTTGGATCTAACATATTGGGTATGCAGGGCTCTTTGGAATTTTGATATAAACAACAGGTGCGGTGAGATACAGTGGTATTTGACAAAAAAAAAAGAGAGTAGGAAAGCCACTGGCGGTACAGATCCACATAGCCCAACAAACTAGGCTACGACGATACTGGGCTCTCCCCATGGTTGGTGTCCACAATGACTGACGCGACAAGGCCTAATCCAGTCTGTTTTTGGGCCGGGCTATACTTACTGGCAGTTCACAATGCAAGGTAGACTAGGTTGGTGTCACAAACCACTGAAGCAATTTTGAGCAAATCAAGTCAAACAACGATACAATCAGAAGAGAGTTTGTAAAATTTTTGAAGAAGAAGGACATCAGAATTTTTTTTTGAGCAAAGAAGAAGGACATCAGATGAGAAGGAAGAACCGGGAAGTGGAGAGCCGAGCCAGAATAGAGAAGATCAGTTTTCGTCGTTCTGTTTTTCGTTGAGTTGGGGAAAAAAAACTCCAAGAGTTGATTGCTGGGCCAAAGCTCCAGCCTGTTGGCCCTGCCACTCGTCAGAACCTGAAGCCCAAACGCTACATCCCTGGCGGACCGTTGGGCATGTCAAGACAGTCAATTCAGCTTAGAAACAAACATATTCCACGCCATGCTCGAGACAGCAATCAGGCCTGTCAGGCAACACTGATTTTTGTTTAGTCCTGACCTTTCAGTTTTGTCGAACCCAATTCCATTCCGTCGATCGTTCACTCAGATTTGATATAGCGAACGATCAGACCGTGCCTCCCTCTCCCAGCGCGCTTTCCCATAGTCGCTGACGTCATAAAATAAAGGAAAACATTTATTTCAAAATACTCAGCCTGTTCGCTCGATGATTTCAGCCATGGCTTATCAGCTAGCCAACAATATTTTTCTCTCACAACAAACCAGCACCAGCCGGGCTTATCAGTTCAGAAACCAACCAGCGAACAGGCTGACTATAACATTCGTACGATGTATCCATTTTAAATTTTGTATGCACCAGTGTGTTTGTCGGTGTTTTGAGTAAGCACCAACGAGTAAATTTGTATATTGCGCGTCTGGCTCAGATGGTGTGCTAAGATGACACAAGGGTTATACTGATTCAGGCCGAATGTCCCTACGTACAGTTTCGGGCTGCTCGTGTTACCAGCACCGAGTTTGTAGTAGGGGGTTACAAACTGGCGAGAGAGGGAGGTAACTCCCAAGTCTATGTGGTTCGATTGCTCTATGTCTGATACGGTGTGGTGAACTGATGTTATGTGATGCACTTGTTCGATGTCCCGATGTGGGACGCCCTGCTTTTCCTTTTATAGGCAAGGAAAGGAGGTGTTACAGCCGAAGGAAAGAGGGAAAAAGAAAGAGAAAACAAGGCTCCCGGAGGTGAGGTGTGCTGTCCTCCTCTTCGCGTGGGTCCCGCTGACCCTGTAGATCGTGTTGGCAGCGACGTCGCATTGGGGTCCTGTTGGCCGTTGCAGTATACGTGTGGGCGTCGTGCGTCATTCTTGTCTTCCATCTCATCCGAGCGGACGGAATGGTCAAAGGGTCCCTAACAAAGGCCATACCGGGGGCTGGCGGTACGGGGCCAGTCAACTGGCGCCGGTCGACTGACGTTGGACGGTGGTCAGGTAGGAAGTTGGCAGCACAGTGCCGGCCTGTTGACGTGATGTGCGACGTGAGTCTCCCAACATGGCTTGATGCGACCGCCAGTCGCATCAAGACACGCCCGAGATGTGCTCCCGGGCGTGCGCCTCCACGTCGTAGTGGTTGAAACGGTTCGGGTCCTACCCTGGGGCCACAACTTTTGTCCGGTAGCAAATCCGACCCCAGGGAACGGGCGAGACGGAAATCTCGCCCTGGGGGCCGGACGAGACAGAATCCGACCCACGGGGGTCGGACGAGTCGGAGCCCACACCTTGGGGTCGGAGACCTCGTCCCCGGAGTTGGACGAGGCGTGGCCCGACCCCTGGGGGGTCGAATGAGGCGGAAACCTCGTCCTTGGAGTTGGACGAGGCGTGGTCCGGTCCCTGAGAGTAGGACGAGGCGGAAACCTCGTCCTTGGAGTTGGACGAGGCGTGGCCCGGCCCCTGGGGGTCGGACGAGATCGCAGTTGCGTCTTTGACCATCGGGTGAGACAACGTGACGCTCATTAATCCTTTGGTTCGGATACCCGGGTATAGGTATCCGACAGTGTTCTACGTGACATGACGAACAAAACTAGACCCTACTTGCAGTTGTTTTGAAGATTTTTTTTCTAGTAGGAATTCATGTATATTAACTTATAACATATAACTTACAACTTATACACACAAGTTGTATTTTAATAACTTATGTACATAAATTGTATAGAATAACTTATGTACATAAGATGTGTTTGATAACTTTTTGTATAGCTTTGTTTAATAACTTTTGTGTTTCTAAACTTTAGTATAAGTTATAAGTTAGTTCATTTCTTTGTGTTTAATAGCTTTTTTGTAAATGAATTGTGTTTCATAACTCTCGTGTTTTCAAGTTTTCGCATAAATTATATGTTATAAGTTATACGTTATAAGTTATATATCATAAGTTAGTACACATAAATTATTATAAAATAAAATTTTCTTCGAAACATATGCAAGTGGGTCTAGTTTTGTTCGTCTCGTCGCGTAGAAGACATCGGTGCAGACATAATTTAAAATGGATACACCGTTCAGAAGTTATAACATTTTAAAATAAATATTTTTATTTTTTATGATGACGTCAGCTGACTGGATAGAGAGCGGGGGAGGAGCGCGCCCCCCTCCTCCCGTACGCGCACCAGCCATTCAAAAAAGGTACGTGCGGGATTGAATTTTTTTCTGAAAAAGGAAAGTTTAGTGTGTCGGAATTTTGTTTGCTATGCCTCGTTTAGATGGTAAGTTTTTTAACTTTCTCTCTATCGCATCAAATCTTTGGACACATGTATAGAGTATTAAATGTAGATAAAAAAATAACTAATTACACAGTTTGATTGTAAATTACGAGACGAATCTTTTAAGCCTAGTTAGGCCATAATTGAATAATAATTATCAAATACAAACGAAAGTACTACAGTGTCAAATACTGATTCCTAACCCCAATCTAAACCAGGCCTCAGATTCAATTTCAATGAATGTTCGCTAATTAGTATGATCGTTTGTCGAATGGGTTTTAAAATGCAGAAAATCCAACGGATGTCTCCGATGTAAATACAGAGACTTGATCCGAAAAGTTCATATGAATCGGAACCTCTCCAGATGACACATGTGAGAATTGCCCTAATTTCTTTTCACATTCTGATCCAAATTTCTCTATCAAATCAAATTTGCAAGCAAGCCGATCCCGAAACGAAAACACGTGCTCCGGTCAACCGCCGGTTGCTCCACCAGCTCCGGTGTCGCCACTCGCCACCTACTCCGCCGCCGTCCCAATCTACAATTACCCATTTCCGCTGCGCCGCAGCGGCACACTTCCGCACACACCAAAACCAAAGCGCGGCATTTCATCGAACACAAGGACCCCCGTCGCAAACCAGGGAGACTTTAGCATTTCACCCATCATCAAAAACTGGATTCGCACTTTTATCATTCCGCAAAATGATTTCGCTGGTTTGCCATTATGAGACCAGTGTAACCCGCTGAAATACATTTTGGTTCGTTTTAATTCGTGAAAAAAAAAGAAGACACATTCTTCCACTTCTACCCCAGCCTGTTGTTTTTTTCATTAAAACGGATCGGCCCTCTCTCCCATAGTCCCATTACTCCCTCTCCTCCATCCCCGCTCCCCAAATGACATCACCAAGACAGCTCGGCCACCACGCACGCCGCTCCCCTCCCGTGGCGCCTGGCCTTCCCCCACGCCCGCCCTCCATCCCGCCTCCCAATGGCATCACCAAGACAGGCTGCCACCACGCCGCTCCCTCCCGTGGAGGCTGGCCTTCCCCACGCCTTGTGAAGCAGGCGGAGGGTCCATTGCAGAAGCGGCGCTCTCGTGGTGGGGATCCCCTGGCATGCGTTGTTGCATGGCCTCCCCGCTTGGCGAGGTGGTTGATGAAGGCGACGAGCTCTCGCACCGGGTCCCGGTCTCGCGACCACCCGGAGCACCACCGCCGCCGGTGTCGCTGAGCTCGCGAGGTGGGCGCGCGCCCACCGGTCGGGCGGTTTGCCCAGCTGTGCCTCGAGGCGCCATGAGCTCATGGACAACACCGGGAGAGGGGCCGGGCACCTGGCGAGGGACTGCACTCTCCGAGGCCAAGAGGTTTAGGGTTTAGGGCTTAGGGAAGACCGCCGTGAGAAGCGGCGACGGCAGAAGAGGAGAGGCTTGCGAGGGAAGCTTTTGGCCGTCCGGCCGATCCGTTGGAAATCGATCCGTTTTGAGCGAAGAAAACAAAGAAGGACGTGTCTTTTTTTCACAATTAAAAGCGCCTAAAATGTATTTTAGCGGGTTACACTGTAATGGTAAACGAAGTGAAACCAACTTACACGATGAGGATAAAAATACGAAACCAGTTTAATGATGAGTGAAATGTCAAAGTCTCCGAACGATGCTGCTCACCAAGCCCCACACCTCCCTCGCCGCCGCCGCCTCCGCCTCCACGCCGACCCCGAAGCATGACCTGAACGTTAACCGCGTTGTGGCCCTGACGCCGTCGGCCTCCCGCCGCAGCGGCGATCTCCGGGTCTCCGCCGCCTCCGTGGCGGCGGCGCAGCCCACACCGGCGTCCCCTGCAGCGGCGCTGAGCCGCGTGGACGTGCTGTCGGAGGCGCTCCCGTTCATCCAGAGATTCAAGGGCAAGGCGGTGGTGGTCAAGTACGGCGGCGCGGCGATGAAGTCGCCGGTGCTGCAGGCGTCGGTGATCCGCGACCTGGTCCTGCTGTCCTGCGTCGGCCTCCGCCCCGTGCTCGTCCACGGCGGCGGGCCCGAGATCAACTCCTGGCTGGCGCGCGTCGGCGTGGAGCCTCAGTTCCGCAACGGGCTCCGCGTCACGGACGCGGTCACCATGGAGGTCGTGGAGATGGTTCTCGTGGGCAAGGTCAACAAGCAGCTCGTCTCCCTCATCAGCTTCGCGGGGGCCACCGCCGTCGGGCTGTGCGGCAAGGACGCGCGGCCCTCCCCTGACGCCGCCTCCCTCGGCTTCGTCGGCGAAGTGACGCGCGTGGACCCCGCCGTCCTCCACCCCATCATCGCGTCCGGGCACATCCCGGTCATCGCCACCGTGGCGGCCGACGAGGCCGGGCAGGCCTACAACATCAACGCCGACACGGCGGCCGGGGAGATCGCCGCGGCGGTGGGAGCCGAGAAGCTGCAGCTGCTCACGGACGTGTCCGGCGTACTGGCGGACCGCGACGACCCAGCGAGCCTAGTGAGGGAGGTGGACGTCGCCTGGGTGAGGCGGATGGTGGCCGAGGGGAAGGTGGGCGGCGGGATGATTCCTAAGGTGGAGTGCTGCGTCCGTGCCATCGCCCAGGGGGTGCGCACCGCCAGCATCATCGACGGCCGCGTCCCGCACTCGCTGCTGCTAGAGATCCTCACGGACGAGGGCACCGGCACCATGATCACCGGCTAAAGCTGGACGCTTATCTTAAGCCTTGTTATTTGCAAGGGGGGTTAGTCGTTAGTGTGTGACACATTGACATTGGTCAGAATTGTTTTGCACACGCACCCAACGGTCTGTTTTCGCCACCGAAAAATGAGCTTGTGAACTGAACCAAATCGAACTTTATTTATACAAAGAATTTTATCAATTGACATTTATTCGGGCTATTTCAATGGAACATATCAAATCAAAGTCAGCCTGTAACTTTATTTGTACAAATAATTTTATCAATTGACATTTATGCGGACTATTTCAACAGTTAATGTTGTATCCTTAAAATGAAGGACTGCAAACATGAAATTTGCTGACGCTGGACTGCTTGAGTAGGAGGGTAGCTACAGAGGTCTATCCGGCTCCGATAGTTGAACACACAAATATGACCCAGAACAACAACATTCCCTTGCATGATTTGCCACTGCCTGGGTTAAATGATACAGCTAAACCATAGGGTAAAATTTTGTGTAGTCTAAGTTATGAAGCTTGGTGTGTTCTACAAAACATATACAGACGAGCTTGTAGAATGCCAGAATCTCGCTTCACCACACTTTGAAATCCCAATGTTCATAACTGTAGCCAAAATCAGCAGGAAATGAAAAGCATAAGCACGCTGAATGCAAGCATAATAATGTTAATATTACTAGGACATATCATAATTCCACATAATGGCACGATAACAAATTCCAAATTCTTGGCCACTCAACCTTTGGATGGCCTCAATCTTGACCTGACTAACTGACTAGACTTGCTCCGTGTATAACCAAGAGACAATAAAACATATAGAAATATAAAGTCGACGGATTGTTGTGCTCACTTGATACGAGCAATGGCCACCACGATGAAGACGAATACCGTGAGCATGAACGAAACCTTAACTGCATCGCTGTATGCATCTGGCTTATCTTCATCCTCTTGAGGGTGGATCAGCATGTTGATTATCTTCATAACATTCTCAAGGAATTCAACTATTTTTGTCTGGGCACTTTCCAGGATCCACTTAAGCACTTCAGCTGGACCACCAGTGTCTCCCTTTTTGTCATTTTCTTTTCCTGTACGATGTTGTTAGTCGGAATAAGTGAAAACATATAGATCAGAAAGAAAAGCAATAGTCTAGCTAAAGCAGTGGATATTTCTTGCAAATGTTACACGGCTAAGGTCAAATGGTTCATCTGAGTACAGCTTGGAATTAACAAACAGAACATTGTATATGATTCATGCATGTACATGAAAGTTTCATGCAACATACCATCATGTAAAGATCTCCTGAAATCTTGAACTGCCTCATTATTCATGACAGCATTCCAAACAGCCCTATCGCATGACAAAGACATAACCATTTTCTGCATAATGGACAAGGTTAACACAATGATTAAGAGATAAGCTGTTGAAAAACTTCTAGGTGACAGCTAGATCAGAAATTACGAATGGTACACCGAAATATGACAGGGCACTATAACATGACGTGGTAATAATGTACACTATCTAACTAAGTGTTGCAAAATACCTCTGCTCGCCTAAACAGCCGGTTAGCTCGTTTAATCACTACATGGTCACCAGTTGTGTCCATTTAACCAGCCATTTTGCTTGTTTAAACAGCTGTTGAGCCCGAATAAAAGGTTACGCAATAAATGACCGACTGTTTAGCATGTAGTGTTTAGGTGAACACTGAAAATACATAAAAGGAATAGGTTCGGTTTAAACCTGAACAGTGGGATCCTTTTGCAACAGACGGAAAGCATCCAAAACATTCCTATGTTCCCTTGAAAGAAGAGCAGTTGAGTTAAGAACATAGGCAGCAGGTTCAATCCAGTCATCTGATCCTGACGAATTGCCAGATGAATATCCTGATGCAGACAGCAGTGCTGTTTGTCTGTCAGTTGTATCTGAATCCAGTCCAACAGGATTCTCAAATACCCTGAGGAAACGAGAACTCAATTAGATGGAGCAAAGAACAGCAATGCATAAGATTTAACCTTTGGTATGAATTAATGAGCAAATGAATATTATAGATTCATTATTAAAGGAAAAAAAGATTTGTTTTCACGCTACAAACTTGAATCAGGGGAAAAAAGCATTTCTCGGTTTATCAAATGATGATACATAGTGCAATATGGTCAGAACAAGGTGTTCCATAATACAAACCCCAGAAAGAAAGGAGTCTAATCCATATAACTTTTTCTGCTCCTTTTCTATCTAATTAGTTTATGTCTGTTCTAATTACAAAACAAAGAAGAATAAATTTTAACACGGGCCAACAGGTCTGTTCACGAAAAAAAAGAATAATAGATTTTTATTTTTGCAGGCCAATTGCTTTGGTTTTTTTTTCGGTATGTGTGTTGGGGGGGGATGTAAATTTTGTTGTTAGCGCAACAAAGCTAGTCTTGGGGATCACCTGGCAAGAATGAACCAAAGTGAGCAGGTAATACAATCCATAGGGTTGGAAAAATTTACAAGAAAACAAACACTGAGAAATTACCATAATTCCAATTATAATTCTTCATAGAGCTGCTACTAATCATGCTTGAAAGTTGATGTAATTAGGTGGATCTAATATTCTATAGTAGTCCCTACAACACGGGTACCATAAGGTACACAGAACAATCCTATGATTCAAGAACACAACAACATAGGAGTAAATAAAAACTCATTCATGATTGTTAATGTATTCTGCATGAGACAAAATTGATACTGCAACTCTGCAAGTTCATGTGGATGTCTATCCATGCATCCCTCGCCCCCACCCCTGGCCCCATAGCGGCATAGCCCGCCCCCACCCCTGCCCCACCCAGAAGACTCCATGGCAGGGACCGCATAACGACAAGAAATGCTAACCACCTAGATAGTGCTAAATGAACTGAAGCATGCAAGGCTCCCATGTCCCCATGAGAAGCTATCTATGTCGCATCAAACTACATACAAGAACAGCTCTATCGAATCTAATTCATGGAGGCAAAGGTTAACCTAGGTCGTGACAATCAAGCGCGTCACCAACACAAGGAACATCAAGACGCAAAGTTAGATCCAATCTAACAGTGCGCGGAAAAAAAAAATGCTTTAACGAGGTGAGCACGCAAATCTTACTCCTGGATGCTGGTGACTGCGCCGGTGACCTCGTCTATGGTGGGCGGGGACCAGAACACCACCCTGTACTCGTCTTCTTCCTCCATCTCCCCGGTACCGGGGGCCCCGGCCCCGGCGACGACCTCCTGCCAGTCCCCCTCCTCCCCGTCGCGGCGGAGCGCGCGGGACTCCCAGTACGCGGCGGCGGCGACCGCGGAAGGCGGGGGCGGGGAGCTGGCGCGCAGGGGCCACCCGCCCGCGGCGGCGCGCGGGCGTGGGGATGCGGCGGAGGTGGAGGCGCCGGCGCCGGGGCCGAGCGCCGACGAGGAGGAGGAAGAGCGCACGGCGTGGCTGCTGAGGCGGAGGAGGTGCCTGCCCGGCGGGTTCCTCATCGCCGGCCGGAAACAGATGTTGCCTTCGTTCTTCGACTGCGAGGTCTCCTCGGCTGCACCGCGCGCTATCCAACAGCCTACGGCGCAGTGGGATGGATAACTAAAAAATGGCTTGAGCAGGAAGGTAGTTCTGGGGCCTTTGGAGCTTTGAGGAGTTGCAAGAGGGTTGAGTATTGCTAGGGGTCACCCATACTAGTTGTGCGGTTCCTTTTTTTTTTTAAAGTAAATAGTTGTGCGGTTTCTGGTGGTGTCATGCTTATTGGTTGCTTTAATTTTCAGTTCTCCTAGCAATGTGATTGGATCAAATTAGTTTTGATTTATATTGTGCAATGGACAATTATTAAGGTGTTATAATTTTGAACTTATCAAACGTTTATTATCTGTTCTCACACTTTTGAGGCTAATCAACTTTGTTCTTGATCAAGAACCTTCCATCAAAAATACTTTACTTTAGCTAAACATACGCTCATTTCTATGAACACACATACTTCCTCAGTACAATTCTAGCGTAGTGCCAAGTAAAAATATCTTGAATTTGACCGAGGTTATATAAAAAAATATGAATACTTCACAAAATAAATATTATTATTATGTTCTTTGTGGAATATATTTTTATATTATACCTATTTGGTGTATTAAATATCACTATTCTTTTCCTATAAACTTGATCAAACTTTGCATAGTTTTACTAAGGATACAATTAGGATTCCCTTTGGAATGTGTTTTTTTTACCTATTTCCTGCATCTCTATGTGAACATGAACTGATTCGTGTGAAATTTGTACGTTCCAAAGGAGCCCAGAATCCATTATTTCCAGGATATACAAGCATGCATAGTCTGCTCTTATGAACATCTATGTTGATTAGGCTGACGAACTTTGATATAACAAACTCAACATGTATACCTTAATTAGTATCGAAATGCACATCACTTGTTAAAAAAAGAATACTTAACCGAGAAATGCAAGCACCTATGTTGAGCCGAAGGCTCAAACCTAGATGTACAGTAACGATGACAAGAAACGTCAAAATAAGCCTTGACCCTCTAGTATTTTTTGTGTTGTGTAATTTGTGTGAACAAAATAGTTAATCAGACACGAGTTCCACGTTGAAAGCAAATGTCTACTTTGTGAAAACGATTTTTATTCCCTTTGATCTTTCCTAGAAATGACGAAACATTTGTTTATGTAACAGAATGTTTCGTATTCACAACAAACATTTGTAGCTGATGTTTCCGGATTGAAGTAGTAGCAAGCAGAAATTAAAAAGGCTAGAATTATTCAAAACCATGTAGCTTCAGCTGTGCACCAACGGTTTTCCATCGCCGCAACCAGCAACCGTTGCTTTCTCCGCTTCCCGTTACGGGCTGGGGCGGAATTGATCCACGTCTCCATTTGGTCCCAGCCGTAAGATCCTGCGCCACAAAGAGCCAAACACGGCTCCCACCCAAGGAGCAAAACCACCAAATTTCCGGTCCCACACGCCGTTGCTTTCAGAGTTGGCGCACGCCACTCTGCCTGGTGATTCGCAGAATCGCAGCTCGCAATTCTGTCAAACCTTGCAATTATCCTCTAACACAATCCGCTGCGAATACGACACGTGCGTCAAGGCAAGTAGATCGTACGCGGCTGCACGGAAAATAACCTTCTGCTGCCTGATCTCAGCCATGAGTTCTCTTCTCGATATAGCCCTAGCTAGCCTGCGACGGATTCAGAGTCGCGCGTGCATGTCGACTGGTCGCGAACTAGGTCACGAGTGTGTTAACTGGTGTCTTCACGCCATGACGCGCCGCACGTCGGAATCGTAACGCGACATGTATGCATGGATTATCGGAGCAGAAGCGTGCTGCGGTGCTTCGAAACCGCCGTACGCGTTTTGATGTACGCCAGCGCGCGAGAACGAAGCGTGCGCCGGGGTTCAGGAATCGGGAGACAGCGACCGGCCGGGAAGCTCGGAGCCAACCATTCATCCCCCTCCCCGACGAACGGCAGTCCAAACACCGGACGGCAAAGCAGTGCGCGAGGAGGAGGCCCGGCGACCGTGGCGTGGCGTAGCGGCAGAGTGCCCCGACTCCCGACGACGATAGACGACGACGCGAAGGAAATCGAAGGCAACGGCCGCACGGGACATAAGCGAGGGACAAGCGGGCAAGACATCGCACGATGATCGGATGACGCAACTGCCAACGCCGGCCGGCGCTAGCCTGCCCTGCACCTTCACCGAGTCCACCGTCCGCGGAGGCTGAGCCGCTGCCGAGACCATCTTGACGCTCCACTCACTTAGGCCTCTTTCGGAACAGCTTCACCGATAAAATGTTTATTTTTCTTCTGCTCTACGAGCAGCTCTACCGATTAAGCTAAAACAGTTTTGATTACACATCTGGCAAAACAGCTCTAAGATCTTTAAGTTACACAAAAAAAAGTGAAATGACCACGATGCTGTTCTTTTTCCCCCCTCATCTCCTATTTCTTCCTCCTTTTTTCCGCTTGGGTTTCTTTGTTCTTCTTCACAGCTGGTATTCTCAGATGCACTCGCGTGCTGCCTCGATAGCCCCAACGCCCCTGCCTTGCCGGCCGTGCCCGGCGTGGCGGCGCACTGATTGTCGCGCCTGTCCCCACGCCCGGCGGTGGCGAGCCACAATGGTCACGCCAGCCGTAGTGCCCCCGCCCTGCCGACCATGCCCCGTGATGGACGCGCTCGGACACCGACGGGGCCACGCCTTGATGGCCGAGCCCGCGCCCGCACCTTGCGGGGGCAAATCTTACTTCCGGTGGAGGTGCACGGGTGCCAGGTGAAGTTGAGGAATGCTACTATTTTTAGCTCTATCCTATCTCAATCTTATGTCTCAGCAGGTTTTAAGAGTTTCACCCGTAAAGCTGTTTTTGTAAATACCTATTTGGCACAAAATAACTTCAAAAATAACTTGTGAAACTGGTGGAGAAGTTGTGCCAAATATGGTCTTAGTTGGCGCCTAGGTGGTACTTCTGTTCTCATTGCGGCTCAGCCTCACGTAAAATCCAAAGATGCTAAAATTATGTTTGTTTGTTTTTTCAAAGTCTGACTTAAACCCTGTTTGGTAGAGTTATTTATGTTCTAGATTCTTTATGGTTGCGAATTTTGTGACAGAATTGATTCTCTGACTCAAAATATTTCTCCATTATTCTTTTGGATTAACTCTCTGCATATTATGACTTTGTATGTAGAGTGAACGAAGATACGGTACTTCACAAATTAGCGTCGAATCACTTATGACTAGACAATTGTTTCAGAGCTCCTCCTAGATTTATGTGCAAGCTGCTCTGTGAGCCCTACGAAACAGATTATAGCCCCCCCGGCCACGCGCTTGAACTTTCGCTAACACCATAGTTACACGTAGCTTATATTGTAGTCACCTATTTTTAGCTGTAATTCATTTTATAAAATGGTGCAATAAAAATTTATGTGCTAGAGTATCGCATAACACCTATTTTTTTCCTTTTTTTTAGCACAAAGGTTTGTTCGATTGGTGCCTATGTTACCCACACCTAACCTTGGTCATAAATCTTGATATTATTTTTTACTATAATGCTATGACTCGAGCGTTTGGCGTTTTCCGGACACAACAGATAACGATTGGCTACGACGCCCGCGTGTCCTCCCCCACTCATCTCTCCACGTACTTATCCGATTGTCGCACCGTCCGTTCATTCCCACGCCGCCTCGCTCCCTCCCGCGACGCGCGCCTGCTCGCGACGCCAGGATCAGCCGCGCCGTGCACCCCCATCCCACGCCATTGGTCCCCATTCACTCGCTTGCGCCCCGTGGCTCATGTGCCTCTCGCCCCTCTCGTTGCACATGTCGTCGGCTCCCTCCCTGGCCAGCGGCGACGCCCTCACCCACCCCGGTGTCCTCCTCCCCCACTGCGGCATCCTCCCCCACCCCCGGCGGCTCCTTCCCCACCCGGCGTCATCCTCCCCCACCCCGGCGGCGCCCCTCCCCCCACACCGATGTCCTCCCCACCGGGAGCCCCCAATGCCCACAGATCCGGCAGCCATGGCGCTCCCCGCGCCAGGCTCTCTCTCTCCCCCTATGTTGCAATTGTATGTTTCAATTATTACAGACGTTTCAGATGTATGTTACAGTTGAATCATATGGATATTACAAAAGTAGATCGATGAATGTTGCACATGTTTGCATATGTTGTAAGTGTTTCAGAGGCTGTTGCAAGCATTTTGTTCGTAATGTTTCATTTGTTCCCAGACGTATTGTTGTATGCGTTTGATCTGAAAGTTGCATATGTTCCACACATATGTTGCAACAGTATATTCCAACTGTTTTCATCAGTTTCAGCCTTCTGTTGCAGCAAGTGTTTTCATGTTACAAGTTGCAGGTGTTCTATCTGGATGTTGCATACGTTTTCACACATATGTTGTAACTGTATGTTTTAGATGTTTCATCTGTTTGAGACATATGTTGCACTCAAATGTTTCATGTTACACGTGTTTCATGCTGTTCGGAGAGTCAGGGGGCGCCGAGGAATGAGGCGCGGCGAGTCGGTGGACGTGGCGCGCGGCGCTCCGGGGGCCCGCGTTAGGGCGGGGGTGTGCCTGTGGGGACAAGGCGAACGGATGGGGATATGGGGTGGGGGTGTCAGGCGTGCGAGGGGGGGTCCGATGGAAGCTGGGCCCACGTGCATGTTGGTGGGAGCGGAGGGGTTGCGGAGGGGCGCGCGGGGCAGGGGCAGGGGCAGAGCAGCAGCGTCCGTGGGCGTTCGGACGTCCGAGCACTAGGCGTGCCGTATTTTTTATAAACTTAATGAACTTAGAAAAAATTGATGCAGTCTAAACTGGTGCTTACTCCGTTCTAAGTATAAGACATTTTGACTTTTCTAGATACGTTGCATTTGTTATGAATTTAATATGTCTAGAGACGTAATAAATGCAATGTATTTAAAAAAACCAAAATATCTTATAATTTAGAACGGATTTAGTAGTCTTATTAATTTGGAACGGATTTAGTAGTCTTATTAATTTGGAACGGATTTAGTAGGTTTTTTTTTTCTCTAGAGGTAGTACTTGCGACGATAACATGACCTGGGCGAACGGATTTGTGCCCGCGTCATAAGATGCTTGAAAATAATGAAAGGTGACTACACCAGAAACAAACATCAAACACTATACGGAGACTGAGCAAGGAGGGTCACGTACACCACCACTTGAAGCTCGTCACATTTCTACCTTGCAAGGAAAAAGAAAAGACTACAAAATCTGCACATTATTCTGCAAAATCGCACCTCGATTTCTCCTGAGTTAACCGAGTGGACAAACGGGAGCAGCTTTACACGCCAGATTAGAGCATCTCGAGAGTTTCCTAAACCTCTTCCTAATCCTAAGATTTTAGAAAGATCCATAAAAAATCCATCTCCAACAACTCGTAATACAATCTCCTAATATTTTATGAGTTAGAAAAAATCCCCCTCATCCACGTGCCGCAGCCTCGAGCGTATCCTTCTGACTCCCTGCCGTCGCGCTCAAGTCGTCCACGCTGGGGTTGCTCAGCCTCGACCGGGACGAGGGGGAGATGATGAAGTGGCGTGACGATGGCGGAGATGTCGGAGCGGCGAAGACGCCGCCGCTGCTACCTGAAGCCGCGATTGATGCGGCGGCAGTAAGCAGTGCCGTGGTCGCCGCCAAGAAGCGAGTCCGCGAGCCCGAGGTGATCAACGTGTGGGAGCTCATGGGACGACCTCGATGACAAGGACGAGGAGGGCGGCGCCCGGCGCGAGGAGCGGCGGAGAAGTCGCCCCAGATCGCTTCGAGTTCGATCCGGACGTCATCACCGCGTTCCGGAAGGCGTTGGATGAGATACCCCGCCGCCCGACGCACCCGGCAGATCGAGGAGTGTATCAAGAAGCCCGACGGCACGGGCGGTGGTGGGGGCGGCAACGAGGTGGGCGTCAAGAAGCGCGAGATCAGAGGTTCCGGGCATCGTGCGCGCGTGGGTCAAAGACGTTCAGCCAGAGGATCGACGCTATGGCTTCGCTAAGTGGCGCCGCCCGCAGACCGCCGGCTCTCTGCGCCCCGCGCGGACAACGCCCGGAAGGTGGTGTCAGACTGACCGCCTCCGCAGCATCCACAAGACGTCACGAGGACTGCTGGTCCACCAAGTCCATTCTCGAGCTACGCGTCTGGCGCGCCGACGAGCGCGACTCGCCGATGCACTCGGGGTTCAAGGACGAGCTCCATGCCGCTACCTGGGCTCCACCGCGGCAGCAGGATCCCGTGAGGTGTTCGCGGACGGCAGCACGGGCGGCGTCGAGGAGGTCCGTCGGATGCACGGCCGGCGGCGAGCTGTCAAGGCGCCGAGGCTCGCGAGATGGCGCCCCGCCGAGCTCCGGCGGTAAGGGCATTGCCACGGAGGCGTGCCTCCAACTGGGCGGCGTGTGGTTTCGTGCTCTGCGAGGAATGCTTGGCGCAAATGCAAGGTGTTCCTCGAGGAGGTGGGCACCAACGAGAACGGGCTAGTGCGGTGTCCCCTCTGCTCCTTGTGAAAAATCTTAGAGCTGCTATGGGAGAAGAGGAGACACCCTCGTCGTCGATGTCGGGGTCCAGCGGAGATGCCGACGGCGTCGATGGCAACAAGCCGGCCGTGTCGGAGTCGGAGCACATGAGGGGCGCACCCTGTTGTTTCCCGTGATGGAAAAGAAAAAAACCGCAACATAATTTATGTGAGCCCTAAATTTGATTTTTTAGATGCCATTTATTAGAAACTCTTAGAGATGACCTTCTTTTTTCCTCTTAAATCTTTTTAGGAGTTACCACACTATAAGTTTTTAGAAAAAAAAATAGAGAACTCTCGGAGATGCTCTTACACGACCAATTGACCAAACTTAAGACGCGCTCAGCCTTAGGGACTCGAAGGAGTGCTCGAGCTGAGCAGTTCCGCCGGCCACCTGCCGGATCAAGTTCTTCACCGCCTCCACCCAGTCCTGCCTCTGTGCCCTGCTTTCGCACTGGAACTCGAGCAGGCCCTGCGCCGTCCTCAGCCCGAAGTGGCACGTCTCCGGCGCCGAGCTTTGCACGCCGCCGCCTTCGTTGTGCGCCGGCCACGCCGGTATGTCGTCGTAGACGCCGTAGACGACGCCCTTCTTCTTCTTGGAGAAGGCGCCGCCGATGTGCTTGCTCTTCAGCTTGACTATCACTTGCGACTTCTTGTTGATGTACACGGCCACTTGCTTCCAGTGCAGAGCGCCTGTGGGAACAGCAGTTCGGTTAGATTCAGATTCTAGCCCAAAGCTAACATCAGCTTGTAACGTGGCGAATAAAGATGGCTGCTTGCCTTTGCGGTTGCGTTTGAGGAGCGCGCCTTCCTTGCACCAGACGTCCGCGCGGCAGCTGCCGCCGGCCTTGTCGTACGGCGCCACGGCCGCCCTGCTCCTCGCGTCCCGCTGCGCCCTATGCCGCATCGCCGCGGCTCCTCTGAGAGCCGTGGCCGCTGCGGCGGTGAGGGTCAGCAGATCTCCGGGGCTCCGCATGTCCACTGCGGCCTCCACGGCGGACGCCACCTGGTCGTGGTCGGCCCCGGCGAGCTCGGCGACCTCGACGCAGTGCGACGCCAGCAGCTGCGTCGCGGACACCAGCGCGCTCTCCATCCTGGCGCCATCGACGTCCTCCATCTCGGGGCTCGCGGCGCCCGCGGCCACGGCGGCGACCGCGGCCGCCACGCTCGCCACGGAGACCGCGGCGTGCACGCGCGCCCGCTCCGCGCGGGCCTTGTCCACCTTGCTGCTCGCGTCCCAGTGGTGGAACCACTTCCCGATCGCGTGGACCGTGTGGTGGACCTGGTGCGCCGAGATCGCGCTCCTGCTCCTGAGGGTCTGCAGACGCAAGTCGCACAATACAATCAACCCATTGATTCAGCTGCACTGGAGGCATTGCAGGGATGCGCAGAATGATTCGATGAGATCGATCCTTACGCGCTTGCGGGGGCTGATGTTGGTGCCGGAGGCGGCGGCGAGCGCGAGCGTCTCCGGCATGAGCATCCCGGACAGGCGGTCGACGACGAAGTTGGAGCTCTGCCTCCCGCCCACGCCGCCGACGGCCAGCACCTTGGAGATCTCCGACGCCGACACGCTCCACGACCGCGACAGGAACTCCATGGGCTCCATCGGCATCTGCGGCGACTGCACCGCCAGAGGCCCCGCCCCTGCACCGCCGTCAGTGAGCAGCAGGTGATCCCTCCTCTTCATCCTCATCAACAAGTGCCCCTCCATCTTGAGTTCCTCCTCACCCGCTCGACGACCGTTGCCTTGACCGTAGGTAGTGTCGCACTGTTCTTCGTGTTGCATTGCGTCGCGTCCGGCCGGTGCTGCCACCTCGCCGCCTATTTATCATCGGGCTCGCGGCTCGCCCGCGCGGAGGCGGTGCGGCGGAGGCAGGCAGACACGGAGCACGGGGGAAACGCTGCGTGGGCGGCAGGAAACACCAAGGCTTCGGTCCCTGACGCCGCTGCCGCCCCTGTTGCGCAGATCGAGCGACACGTAGACACTAGACAGTGTGGCATTGCTTTCGGTGTGGCCATTGGCGCGCGCGTACGCTGCACCGGCTTGGTGGGAGGGCGCGCGGGAGACAGGCGCGTCGGGGTTTGTCGGCGTCGCGGCATATAAAACGTATGCTAGGGGATGAAATCTGAAATCTCCTCGGACTCGTGAGCCCGCCAGTGTACATTCGGTGCTAGTTTATTCGTACCGGTGGGTCTCACGCCGAGCTTGTCGGAGCAAGCGGACACGAGTCAGGACGTCTGGACCTGGGGTGCGGATCGGTGGACATCCGGTGACATTTACCACGCGTCTGTATTGTGCACTACCGGAGCACAGCACACCGACCCTGGCAAAAGATGGTGGGCTACTAAACATTTTTTTTTGATAACAAACACTTTTATTTCAACAGCAACGAGCTGAAAGCAGCCGTGCAGTGGTAATTGTTTACAGACTGCAGTGCAACCAATGGAGGGCACTGAGAGACATGGTCTGTGTTTGAACAAACACAGGATACATTTGTAGACAGAGTGTAAGTCTGTCAAAGCCTGTCTCGCTAAAGTATCTGCCGTTTGGTTTTGGCACCTTCTAATCTTGTAAATGCTTGTGCTTCTCTGCTGGGTATGGTTGATGAACTGTTGAGTGTAGCGCTTGATTCTCCAGTCCGGAGGATTGGTGTGGTATGATGCATTGAAGAAGTGCACCAGTTCCTGGTTGTCTGTCAAGAAATTGGTGTGTTGCAGATGCAGCTGATTGGTGATTGTTGCCGCCAGAGCTAGAGCTGCAGCCTCAGCCATTAAAACTGAGGATGAATCTGTGATGGCAGCCTTGATGTAGATACTTTGCGGTGGATTCACCTCCACATTAATGATGAAAATTCCAATGCCAGCTCTCCTTGGATAGGAAGAGTTCAGGTCAGGCAAAGTTGAAGCATCCGGATAACATCTGGAGCCTTGCAGGAGAGCTGGTAGTTGGATGGAGTAACAGTGCGGTGATGACTCCATGTGCCTGTACGTCTGGGCCGGAGGCGATCTAGTGCCTGCAACAGTAGAAAAAGCTATACCTTGCGGTGGACGGTTGACATGCACATTCTGCTGATCCTGTTGTTCAGCTGCATGTAGAGCTGCATTCAGTGTGGCAATATATCCAGCTACCGCATGGTGTAGTTGGCATGGTGTCCAAGTTTTTCTCTGAAATCTTTGATCATTCCTTGCCTTCCATAAATACCAGAGTAACTAATATTTTTTGCAGCAAGAAATTTGGAGTAGAATCAGAAATAAAAGTTGTGAGAATACTCTGAACCCCATCTTCCTCTTGAGACAAAGTGTCAGTACGTAGAGGAGGATCCGCCGAGAACCAAACTGCTCTAGCAAAGTCACAATGAAAGAAAAGGTGAGCATCATTTTCTAATTTGCCGCAGGCAGTACATAGTTTGTCTATATTATTGGAATATGTTCCTGCTCTTTGACCCGTCGCCAGTGCCCGTCTTATGAGTCTCCAGGTGAAAGTATTGATGAGAGGGGATATCTCTCTGAGTTACCACATCCTTTGAAGGATCTGGTTGGCTTGAGGGAATGCTGCGTGAGCCTTGTTGAGGCAACTGAACCTGCATTTGGGCCCTGAAATGCCTGTAAACATTTTTGGTTGTGCAATCTCCCTTTTTTGCGGGAATCCACCTAAGGATATCCTGCTGTTCGCTATGAACAGGATGTACCTCGGAGATGATAGAAACACCTTGATGGTCAAAAATGTTGTTAAGAAGGTTCAGATTCCAAGAATGAGTGTTGGGAATCCAAAGGAACGATCATTTGACACTTCCTAAGGAGCGGTGCCGGGCCGCAGCTCACGGAGCGACGAGGCCGGGAGCACCAGCGCCGCACCGCCCATCGGGCCGGCCCACTACACGGCCCAGTCTTCCTGTTCCTGCCGAAGTGCCGACCAGCGGACCCGGGGCCCGGGGCCCGGGGGGTCGCACGCCGCGTGCGCCGTGAACACCACCATGAACGTCGTCACCGCCTCCAGGATCGATGCACCGAAACCCGTCATGTCCACGGCGACCCTCGTTGTCGGCACGGCCTGCGTGGGAATCTTCGGTCATCGCTGCCACATCGGCACGCCCGATGCGGAACGAAATGACCAGGAGAGAAATACATTCTGCGTGCCGACGGGAGGAATTCCGTTACCTCGCCGGCGGAGAAGGTGTGGACAGAGGATGGTGGTTGGCACGGCAATGTGGCCACCGATGGCGAAGGCGAACGTGACGGCGGGGCTGGCGACTTGGCGTGGCGGCCAGACGCCTCAGCCGCGATGAATACCGCAACGAAGAGCGCGAAAGCCTGCAGCGGCGAGGCGTCGGATGTCACGTCCGGCGTGAGCATACCTGCAGGGCGAGCGCATCAATAGTCAAGAAACATGCGGTGAGTGGGCCGTAACTCGCAAGACGCAACAAAGCTTCGGACGTGCAGAGACGGCGGAGCCAGCGGTGGCGAACACGAAGAGGTACAACCGCGGGGCGAGAAGCACTGCTGCAACCTGCAAGCAGACCATCATCATGCGGGACAAGAAATCCAGAGGAACTGCGTGCTGCTTGTTCGTTTTAGAGAGGCGAAGACGCGCCCGTGCAATAATGGAAGTTTGCGCGGGTAGTAACCATTGCACGGGCGCGATTGCAACCGTCACGATTTGGGGGGCAGACGTGGATGAATGAAAACCATAAACGACCCAAGAAATTCATGCATAAACGAAACGAAAATCACTTTCTTTCCACTCCAAGGCGAAAACCGCAGATCGGACGAGATCTTTACATCGATTTTACCCCCCCAAAAAAAAGGGAAACGAATACAAAGGACCATGGACGAGACATCATTGACACATTACATACAAATCATTTAACGTGGCGAAGAGCAAAGCAAACGACGACGCAGATCGAAACGCTGTGTTCGATGGGTTCAAATTCAAACAATCCAGACGGAGCATGCACTTAGGCGTAGTCCTGGTCGGCGACCTGCTGGTAGGAGCCGCCGATGAAGACGTCGCCGTAGATGAGGCCAGCAAGGCCACCGCCGATGAGCGGGCCGAGCCAGTAGACCCAGTTACCCGCGAAGTTGCCCGTGGCGACGGCGGGGCCAAAGGAGCGGGCGGGGTTCATGGAGCCGCCGCTGAAGGGGCCCGCGGCGAGGATGTTGGCGCCGACGATGAAGCCGATGGCGATGGGCGCGATGGTGCCGAGGGAGCCCTTCTTGGGGTCGGCGGCGGTGGCGTACACGGTGTACACGAGCGCGAAGGTGATGATGATCTCGAACACCACGCCCTCCAGCTCGCTGATCCCGGCCACGCCGTGGGTCGGGATGGCCTTGCCGTGGGTCACGAACTTGAGGAGCAGGCACGCCACGGACGCGCCCAGCAGCTGGGCCACCCAGTAGAAGAGGCCGGTCAGGATGGTGATGTGGCCGCCCACGGCCAGGCCGAACGTCACGGCCGGGTTCAGGTGGCCGCCGGAGATGTTCGCGGCGATGGAGACGCCCACGAAGAGCGCCAGCGCGTGCGCGATCGCGATCGCCACCAGACCGGCAGGGTCGAGCGCGCCATCGTTGGTCAGTTGTCCTGCACGTGTGGACGACAGGTAATTGTTCAGCATCGTTCCATGCATTGAGCCGCACAGACGAAGTCAACCATTTGAGCAATCGCTGGAACAGGTATACGTATACTCACCGTAGGCGATGGCGGAACCGACGCCGGCGAAGACGAAGAGGAGGGTGGCGATGAACTCGGACACGTAGGCCTTGATGGAGGTGGCGCTGAAGGAGTCGCCGACGCTTCCGAACGCGAGCTTCACCATCTTGCTTGAGAGATTGGCGCGGAAGATTTGGCGCTCTGAGCTTGAGAGATTGCTGCTTCACTGATGCGAGGAGTCCAGTCAGCTTATGCCCCTTTTATACACGCGACCTGGAGCTCAAGGCTTAATGGGCGGCCACAACTTGTGGATTAGAGTATTCCGTACGGTGCGGATAATCGTCACAAACATTTTAATTACTAACTATAGGAATATACTAGCTTATTCCATGATTGGTACTAGCTAGCCCGGCCATTTGTTAAAAAAAAAGAGCCTATCCAGTGCAGAGAGCTCCCACTCTGTGCAGGGTCTAGAGAAGGGTGTCAGTGGCAAGCCTTACCCTCGCTTGTGCCATGCGAGGAGACTGCGACTCGAACCCGGAATCTTTCGGTCACAGACGGTAAGACTCTACCGCTTGCACCATGCCCGCCCTTCAGATGTCAAAATAGCTAGCCCGGCCGAGCAGGTGCACTAAGCTTTGTTCGGATGTCTGTTGCTATTATGAACTTTTTATGGAGTGTCCATGTGAGGGTACACCAGCCAATGACAATACTAAAGGGCAAGGTGCTAATTGGAGGATATGTTATCTCATGTGTAACGCTTAAATATTTTGTTAATGGTACATTTGAACGGCTGCAAGTGTCAGATGGGCTGTCATTTGGAGGATATGTTATCTCAACGTTTATGTAGTTGGGCATTGTATTTTTTTTTCTTCTGAAATTTGAAGTCATGTTCTTGCAAATGCTTGGGAATTATTTGTCAGTTGGTCAATCAGGAAAACAAAGCATAAGAGTTTCATTTCAAATGCAGTCCCGTTTCTCTGTTTGTGCAAGTGCAACATGAGAGATAAAAGTTTTAGCACTTTAGCATGATTTAGTGTCACTTCGTTGTTAACACATGCTTGACCATAGGCCTTCGCTCCTTCTGAGAGGCATGCATGACAGTGTTTAGCTCGAAGACTTTTGTTCTGTAGCAAGTCGTATGGCTGATAATCATTGCTCTCCAATGGTGGGAACTTGCATCCATCGTCATCGGTGCTCTTTTCCCAGCCTGCCTGTCCAATCAGCTTTGCCTGCCATTCTAGACACTTCGGGACGATGATGGTGACGTGGACCAAATGAGCACTCTTCATTTTGAAGTCGGTGGCTGCAAGGATAGTAAACCCATTACGTTTGCATCAGTACAGCAATTGAAAACCACGACAATATGATAGTACTGCATGCTGCCATCGGTGGCAACGACTTCATCAAATGATTAGGACAAAGCCTTTTGGTACCTTCTTCTGGTATTCTTTAACAACTGAATATGAAATGTAGCTAAAGCTAAGTAGTATTCCCCTTTTGATTTCAAGGAGGGTTTCTAAGCTTCTGGTGGTGAAAAAAGATGAAACCTGTGACTGATGAACCAAAGTAAAATAGCATTAGCGTGCATGATATGTAATAGCAGAGTCGGGAGTTTGCAGTAAAAGGGCGATTTATTTACCTTAATAACAAGAAAACCTGAATACATGGTTTTCTGACCATCCACAACAGCTTTGATGTTCTGATGAGTTCAAACATGAAGATCCTCGAGATCCTTTTCCTTTTTGTTAACATCTAATGTGTCATGCAAGCCGTCTTACCATGCATATACGGAGTAGGCAAGGTTTGTGCTTTTGTCATGCTCAACTCATCTAAATTTAACAAAACAGAGAGAATCTTTGGCATTTTCATACCATTCCGTGACAACAGCCAACTTGGAACCCGCAACACCCACACGTTTTTGTAATGCAGTGGTTAGCACTTTAAGGCCGTGATCAGTGGCTCCTAGCCACTACAATTTCCAGAGGTTAGGTTTCCTGTCCTAATGTCCTGCCCTCGGTATTATTCAGATGACGCATCCAGCCGTGCCAGGCTTCTGTTAACAACACTCCAATGGTTGTTTACCTTATCCCTTTATGTGTGCAAAATGATCGAAAAGGCACGTCTGCAATTGAGGATTTGGAATCTTTCAGCACATGACTGGCACATCAAGGTCCAGTTGGCCGAAGAGGCCCTCTGTCTCTCTGACTGTCAGGCTTGCCTAGTTGCTCCTCGTGAGTGGAACTGTTACTGTTAGTGCCTTCTTCACACTTCCTGCAAAACTCTAGATCCACCTTAACATTAACATAATGACAGAACTCTGAAGTTGGAAAGAGAAGTTTACATTTCAGTACTTCACAAACCTGGATGGCTGGAATCCATCAGTTATGCATTGTAGGAACCGATGGTGGAATCTATCATGACAAATAAATTTGCAGCTGCATTACAACCGTGCATGGCAGATTTCACAGGCTAATGGATGGTAGACTAATAACAACAGTTTAGATAAACTATCTATGCCATCGGTACCAGTTGCAATCCAGGTAAAAAAAAAAAATATTCCATGTACTAGCAAGTAGTAACCGATCTACATCAATGGTCAATTTGGAACATAAAAGGGGTCATCGTTGAGTTGTCAGATGTTACTCCTACTCCCTCCCGTAAACAATACTGTTTTGAACATGTCAGTATACTTTGGACAATATTGCCAATTGGTTTATATGATATCATGAAAGTATTTTTCAACTCTTTTCAGAACAATCCACAGGTATAATTTTCATGGTTCCAAACAAAGTATTTGAAGCCTATTGATTGTCCAACTTCTAAAAGCTTAATCAAACCTTATATGAGAGATGTGAAGTATTTGTGACCCAAAAAGAATAATGCTAACTTCTGCATAGAAACATAAGCACCTACACAGAAAAAGGCTCCCAGTTCACAGGAAAGGAGAAACCATGATGCAGTTGGATAACCAAATGAACCAATAATGTTGGCCGAAGTATTTCACATGGGAATCATACGCTACAAGGAAGCTATGTAATCGATGTATAGCTGTATTTTGACTTATTTGCCGATTGCCAGCCTTCCCAGTGTTCCGTGGGCCAAATGGTTATCTGCATGATCGTTGATGGGCACGGCCAGCCAAATTCGTCATGCGTGCCTGAAAATTCCTGTAATGTACAGATGTTCTCATAAATGCGAATGGTACATGGAAGGACAGGTGCTTAACGTAAATATTGGAGCCACCACACGACCCCGGCGAGGGTTGAGATTTGGGAGGGCTGGCACTCCGCCACTCCGGATCCCGAGGATCGCGCTTGGCACGAGACCACGGGGCTGGATGGTCGCGGCACGCGGAAGCAGCTGCGGCTGCAGCAGCGAAGTCGGGGATGCCTTGCCTCAAACGCCGATGCGGATCATGTCGCCAATGGCAGGGACCAGCCAGGGAGGCGGTTTGGCAGTTCGGCGGAATCAGTGAATCACTGGCGTCCGAACGGCGCCTCTCAAGGCGGCCAAGCTCACGCAATCCCGTTGCCGTAACCTTGGGAAGGAAAAGGATGCCGGCGGTCGGAGACGAACGGTCGACGCCGGCGGCGACCTTGCGGCCGCGCGGCCTGGAACTCTGGAAGGGGAACGGGAGGAGGGGGCGTCAATCGGGAGCAGGAGGAAACGTATTGGGCTGAATTGTTGGGTATGACGTTGCTTATAGGCCTTAGTTTACGCTAGCATGTGTGCATAAAGCAGCTGATAGCGGTCGTGGGCCGTTTAATCAGCCCAGTGTCTCCAGCGGGCCATCGTAGACTTCTCGAGTTCAGAAACACTAGAAAGACGCGCGGCGTTTCCGCGCTGTCCGGTGAATGGGCCATTGCTAATAGCTGGACCCCGATATGCTCAGGCTGTCATTTTTCTGTAACACGATGCGTAAGTTGGATCAGGCATTGGCTTCTTTGAGGAGCCTAAACAGCCTGTCTATATCTCATAAAAATACTTTGAGAAAGGAATGTAATCACGTGGGAAAAATATGTCGCAACTTGTCTTTTCACATATCATGTTAGAGCTGACAACAAATTAATTAAGGCAACAGTACAGTATGCTTAGAAGATCATTTTTTGTTGAAAATACAAAATGTAAATTGCATTTGGCTTGCGGAGTCGCTATAGTTCCAGTAAGAAGCTCTGGACTCCAATTGCAGTAACATCTGGAAAATTTTGAATAAATGCTTTTGTAGATCTATCTGTGAAAATTTATTTTCGTTTGTGAGGAAAAGTGATTCATCTTGGTTAATAGTCATATGAAATCGTAAATTAGATAAATTATTTTTAATATGCCATTAAGATTATGATAATGTCAAGGCTAATAACAATATGTCATTATACATAAGCTGTTAATAAGATGCTCGTGCGTAACAGTCATTAAACAGATAAAAACCACAAAACAATACTGCAAGAAAATATTGTTAATTAATTCATATAAACCTGGATTTTGTCCGTTGATGTTTAATGTTTCTCATGAATAGAAAAATGTTCCTCTGATTTGTATTTTTTCTATACCAATAAAATGATTTAATGGCTATTTAGGAAGTCTGAAGATCAATTCCCGTCATTCATATTGTTGTCTGCAACTCGTGAACATGAAGTTGAAATCCTAGCAATGGTTTGTCAGGTGAACCCTGGAGTAGAGGGAAGGGAACAAACATAAAACCAGATTCTTCACATGTATAAACAGCCACCTGCATCATGAGATTCACACCTGATATTTTCACAAGCTGCACAATGGTGAATGGAATCAGCTGTGGGAATTCCTTGATGTAAACCTCACTGAAATGGCAAAACAAAATCAATTTTAGATAAATATCAACAAAACCTGATAAATGGATATATATATATATATATATATATATATATATATATATATATATATATATATATATATATATATATATATATATATATATATATATATATAGTGCATTTGTAGGTTTGTCTTATCATTGATCCATCCTGAAGGATATTCATTGAACTGTATTAGCAAGATCAACAACACTACTTCTATATCTCTTGTTGTACACTCCTGTAAAGCAACATTGATGATATGCTTTGGAACATATGAGCTAGAATCCCTTTTATGTGGAAAATGCCTGTATAAAAAAACTATATCTTGGGAAACTATGAAGCATTATGACAAAGTCTCATATGTACTTTCAGCCAAATATTACTGCAGTATCAGCTAAATAGGAGTCTCTAGATTCTGTGCTGATAATTTTGGCTATGATCAGGTTCCACATTCCACTGCTTTCGTGTGCTATAAAGAGGAAAAAAAACATGTGCAGTTCTCTAACCATTATTGGAGGAGCCTTTAGACAAGCTAGTCAAATTCAAAACAGTTCTTAAATTAAGATTATCTGTTTGCTCGTTTTCTGATAAATGTGGATTGGTTAGCCAGTTCATTAGTAGTGCATGGCAGTATAGCTGTTTCCTCACTCTCCTTAGTAGCTCTTGTTAGGTGAATCACAGAAATAATGTCATCTAACTAATGTTAGTTGAGTGTTCATATGTAACTTATATGGTTCTTATACTCTGTCAATGCTATCAATCGGGACAAATATACAGAGGAAAACAGCCAGAACCAGTGTTTTAGATGAACTGTAATATTGTAGTGACAGAGTGGTGCCTGTGCCTGCCTCGATTGTAGCTATTCTCTTTATGATAGCTCCCAACATTCTGCAAACGAATATATCACAAAGATTGAATGAAAACGGAGATGCGATGGATATGAAGATCCATAAAAATATTTTGAGACATGTGATGACTCAACAATCATACGGCATGGCTCTTGGAAACAAGGATGGCACAGGCATGATTTGCTCGCAGCCTTCTGTATCTATTAGTGTAGCTTTAGCACTTTGAAGATCTCCAGGTTGAGCAGCTCCACCTCCACGGCCGGCTGCTAGACAGTTCTCTTTCACACTCTTCAAACTTCTGCACTTCTAACGGATAATCAGTCGAACACACGGCAGTGCGAGTGTGCAGTCCGCTCCCTTCACTGGAGGCCTGGGCCAGTCCATAGGATGCAATGCAACAATCCACATTTATCTAGGCCCTGTGGACGTCCATGGTGCTGCAGGCGACATGGATGCAATGGGGAGCCGTCTGTCCGTCTGATGCGGTCGACGCCATCGCTGACTCACATACCAGGCTTCTGCGGCATGTCTGTTGCTTGCTTGGTGCAGGTGTCACCAGTCGGGTGTCACCAGTCGGGTGTCAGTGGCGGAGGGAGGCTGGGCGGAGGCTGGAGGGCGGCCGGCTCGTTGTCGGTACTCGACCGTTCTCGAGCATCTGGGATGTGGCCTCGTCGTATCTCCCCGGTTGGTCCCCGCATGAGCTCCTGGCCATGGCCACTGCAGTCGGCGCGGCCTCGTCGCAGATTCGTGCGACTTCTGGGCCGCTGCAGGAGAACCGTGGTCTATCCTCGAGCTAGGCTTCCGGATCAGGCGCCGGCAGCGGCTATTAGTTTTCTCTACCCACCGCGGTGGCCATCGCATCCGGATGAGTGATGCCTAACAGCCGTCGACGTGGGAGCTGCGTTCGCCTTCGCGCACACAACGGTTGCGAGGAGCGGGGTGGCCGCCGCGTGCCGCCGCCGAGGAGGCGCCATATGTGCGTAAGCGGTCGCGGAGGGGGCAGGAGCTTGTGGCACGTGGGCTGGCCGGCGCCCGGCAGAAGGGATCGCAGACGGCGAGTCGGTGACGGCGGTAAGGCCTTTTGTTTTCACTAGCCGATGCCCGTGCGCTCATACGGGAGTCGAGACTCAAGAGTCTTGAGTCTCAATTTTCGGACATATCCGTTGGTAATGGCCAATCCTGAAATTTTTGGATTTACTGTACACCGGTGCTCAAAACATATTTATAACAAACCCTCAAACTACATACAAGAAGCAAAATCAAGAACATAGGTCAATTCACAAATGCACTAACAGAGCACAACCTCACTCAAATATATTGATTTTTATTATAAATAGTTTCAGTTTCAAGGGCTTACTGACACCAACATATTTTGCAGTCAGGAACTTGGTTCAAACATTGACCGTACCCTAAGAAATCAAAGACACAAGACTAATACTTGTCCAAATTTTCCTCTAATGTGACAAGTTCAGTTATTCTTTTTCCCAACTCGGATCGGTTATTCTGAAAGAAAGAAAAAAGATAGATATAATAAGTACAAGTTCACATGTCACACATATGATATCTGTAACTGAATAATTTTAGATGCTAAAACACAAACCTATGTCCTATGATCATCTAATTCCAAAAGGAATGCAGAACACATTATTCAGATAACTATAGGTAGATAACTAACCCCAGTTTATAAATAGAAACAAAACCAAGAAAGACTCCTGCAGCAAGAGGACACATAGAAGCAAATAGCAAATGACTCTTCAAGTGATAAATTAGAACATTGTGCTAATTTCTATATCGTAGGAATTAATCTCATGTCTGGAACAAATTTCAGAAAAAACTTAACTTGGCTGAAGGACAAAAGAACTGTAGCAGGAACCTGCAGTGCCCACATAATCCATGTCCTGCACGAGAAATAACTACCTTGTAAGATGGAAATTACAAATGCTTAATAGCATTCAGGTGTACCATATAGGCTAATGGTTTGAGAATGATATCAGTCTCCCAAGATTGGAGTTGCATCACAGAATTTATTGTGAGGGACAATTTATAGAACTATGAGCATCAAATGTATTCACTTGAGCTTATTCAGGACTACTTTTTAGCCATGAAACAATGTTTTCCTCTCACAACATTTCAGTATAAGCATCAGCATAAGTCAAATTTCAGCATAAGCGAACAGGGATCCATCACTAATAGCTATCTACTAACTAGCAGAAACCAAGCACTACTTGGTGCACAAGATTGAAGAAGCTTAAAATCAGACCTTGTTAAGAATGCAGTAATTACGATTAAATTAACCTTTGTTCTGCAATCTCGTGGCCTTGGAGGTGTGCACACAATCCAACAATGTGCATGTTTCCACGGCATGTAAAGTTGTAGCACTCACGTATTGGTTTGCTGGTTATTTGATAGCTTACTTGCCTGATGACAAATCATGATTGCAGCCCTAGCAGGTTTGACCTTAATTTGTTTTGCTATAAAAAAAGAGAACGTATCTGGTGCAAACCAACCACCCCGTGCAACATTGAAACTACGAATCATGGCCACAAGATGCTAATCCAATGGATAGGGTTAGATATGAGATTATTTTGCGCTTAAGCCGCCCCCCCCCAGCCGGCCACTTTTCCAATACCCCCCTGCCCCCTCATGTCCGTTTCTGGTTGGAAAAGTGTGCGGCTGGTGGGGGGCTTAAGCGCAAATATTTTTTTAGGCCAGATAGCCAAAACAAAAAAATCAATAGTATTTAATGGTGAAGCTTCTATTTCAGTCAGACTACACAAACACTATTTTAAACGACAAAGCCAATCTAAACTGAATGATCAGGCCAATTCATGTAATCGATTCTTGTGTAGGCAAACACAAAAATCAGGAAATAAAAATATATGATATATTTTGTACAGCTGTTTAAGGAATTAGGTGCATTAATGGAAAATAATTTCCCTAGCTCTCAGAAACATTTTATCAAACAACTGGAGTGCGGAATAGAATTGATTCATTTCAAATCATTTTTATGAACATGTATGCACGTGATGGATCATTAACCAATCTAGACTAACAGGAAGAGGAGGGGAGGGAAGCCGTGACCTTGTATATGGTCAGCAGGTGAATTGATGGTGTCCGATCTTCGACATACGTGTTCAAACACCTGGTGCCATGATCGAGTGAATCTTCAGCTCCCGCAGGCAACCATGCAGAAATTGTGGCTTAATTAAAATCATTCAATCATCCATATGCAAATTGAGGGAAGGATTATAATACCTCACTGACACTCATGGCTGAAGGGGAGATGCAGGCAACGGACGAGACGACGCCGACACCAATTCTACCAATCTACCACCGTCTACCGTGTGCTCAACACTGCTGGATCCGAAATTCCGAATCGCCTGGTGGGGGAAGGATTGCAGTGCAGTTAGAAGGGTGAGGGGAGGATCTGAGGGTGCCGAGGAGTTAGGCAGTTGGCGGCGCCGAGGTGGGATGCGAAGGGCAAAGGGCAAGGGACGCCCCGACGGCAGCGCCCCCGGTGGCGCCGGAGGCCGGACTGGATGGGGGCCGTCGCCGCGGACTGCCGCCGTCGGACGGTGCTCTGGGCAGCGGCCGGGCGAAGCTGTGGGCGGCGGCCGGGCGGCGCGGAGAGCGGCTGCCGCGCGCCGCTGTGGGAGTCGCGAGGCACGCCGAAGCGTTGATGGAGTTGGCTTCTAAAATTTGCTACGTCAAAAGATTTGACACGCGATGATTTTGACTATTGTTACTTGTCAATATTTTATATTTACTGA